>QLOS01001614.1:0-10844 GCA_003313725.1 Russula sp. MG48 | reverse complement strand
AATATTGACCCTCTTGTCACCATGAAAGTGACGAAGCTCATCCAGACTGGCACCGAACGGCATGTCCCTGTCTTCTTTGGTGTGCAGTTTGCGGCGGCTCTGGCACGTGATTACCTCGCCGGCCAGTATCATCACCTGTCCTCACCATTCTCGGTTTAAAGACCACCCTACGTCGTAAATGTAACCCCCGACTTTATTGTCTCCGCGAGGGAGATAGTCGCTCCACAGCTGCTGCACCTCTCTGGCATTGGGGACCACGCCGCACCATGGAAGGTCGCCGTTAAACTAGTCGTGTCGTGAACCTCCCTGATGTCTGCAAGAATCTACAAGGTCATACAGTTCTCCCCAATTGTGGGCCATCAGCTCGAGCCTCACACCAGACAACTAATCGCGGAATGCTACTGCCTTTGCACGGGTTCTATAGCAGCGGGAGACCACGCGCACCGGCTAATTCGCGGCTCCGCGTGCGACGCAAATTGGCCGGTTCCGTCCTCCAGACAAGCTATCGATCTTTCAAACACAGGATAACCTAACTAGGTCCTACTTCGCCTCATCATAAATTCATGTTTGCCGCGAACGAAAGGGAGAGATAGAAACATGCGTTCTGAGATCTATGAGAGGAAGTATTTGACATGTTCGTTGACCCACTCCATAAGTAGCACTCGTATATAATCGCCCTTAACAGGTCTCTGATCGTCTCATATGGCCACTGGACATTATATCGGCAAATCTATTTTTGCCGACATCTCGTACGTATTACTGTGCACCCTTACTCGCATTGACACATTATCCAGGGGGTTTCTGTGATCCTGAACTCCAGAAATCCCGTCGATTCCCCGATTCCTGCACTTCTCAACTCTGGCATTGATATCTTCGTTATCACCGGAGCAGTCACAGCCTTACAATGCTGCCCGGTAGCGTCGCCGTAGGCCGGCTTGTCCTGGGGCAGTTCGGCGACATTGTGAACGTCACGACTTACGAGTCAATTACGCGCGTAGTAATGCCATGACTGTATTCCATCCAGCTGGAACTACTTTTATGTCTCCCTTTGGCGCAATGAATGGCGCGATGAACCCGGGCTTGACTATCAAAGGTTTGGGTGTTGTCGACGCGAGCGTTTTCGTGAGCAATGTCATTTATGCATGAGACATTAACACGAATCGTCTACTCGGCAGCCCTGCATTTTATCAATGCAATCCTCATGATTTCATGTACGTCGTTGCCGAGCGCGCGGCTTCAATGTCCTACAGTACTGAGGGGTGCTCGCCAAATGAAGAGTCGTCAACAGAATTGACATGATAGCGTGCTGAATTCACGCTAAATTTTTATAACATTTTAGACAATCTCTGCAGATTGGTAGAGTCCATAAGCATAGCTGTAATACACTGTATACTCGTACTACGGCAATGGGTGGTCATTAGTCACTTCCGGCTATCTGATGATCGGCGCGCGTGGCGTTCGCAACTTCATCTAAGACCATCACCATCACACGACTTGCTTTGATGTTCAAGAAACCACTTGGTGATACAAAGACATCAGGTACACACTCAGCTTCTATGTGTGATTGGTGCATTGATCCGCATCACTACTAGCGCCGCTCAGATCATCGGAGCGGCGTAAACTCAGAACCCGCACCGCGGAGCGGTTCCAACTTGCTTCCGAAATTGCTGACAACCTTGTGCCCGATGGCCTCCTCTCGCAAAAGATCAGCGCGTACAATGGTGAACCTGGAGTAAGTATGCAATCCGCTATGGACGTAGGTGTGAACCGGGAGAGGTGATTGTGGACACGGATCTGTACCCTAGGTCCTCTACCTCTCTGGGGACGGTGATCCGCTCTGGTTCAGTGTTGGGAAGGGTTCGGATGAGCTGATTCCGACAGGTGCGTCACCAACGTGCATCGAGCCCTCTCCCATCTTCTTTACGATTGCGCTGATACGGCGGCGCGGGGAACATCCGCTCATCGACTTCCAGTATACACGCTCTGGAAGCACCTAACGCTACTCCCAGTCCTCACCACCCCTGCATCCGTCATACCCGTACTTGTTGGTGGTGCAGACCTCATGGTCCCTGGCGGTGCGCGAGATTGTCGTAGCAAAGCCGCGCCGCATCCTGAGTGTCCTCTTATGCAGTCGTGCAGGCGCCCGTGGACACGTCTGCGGGCACCCTCGTCGGCATCGCGGAGGTTGCACGCGATGCGCGGGGCCCGCCCCTCGCGGTGGGACGCATGGCCATCGACGCGGACAAGATCGATAACGGTGTGACGAAGGGGAAGGCGGTCATTGTGCTCCATACGTGGAAGGACCATCTGTGGGCGATCGGGTCCAAGGGCGACCCGCCAGAAGCCGTGCCAGTGGTAGCGGCGGATGTTGAGGCGGCGAGCAATGACGATCAGGAGAAGGGCGGCTGTGCGGATGGCAGCCACGAAGGTGCTGACGCGCCGCCGCCCGGCACAGGGCCGGATCCTGCAGAGCATCCCCCTGCCGAGGCGCAAGGTGGGCCTGTTTCGGAAGTCGAGGAGAAACTCACCCCGGAAGGTAACGTCCCTGATGCTAGTTGGGCCCTTAGATCTATCTTATGATGCGTGCGGCCATTAGAGGTATCCTCCCGTCTGCGTACCGCGCTCTTGCAGGCGCTCGGAACGACTCTCGCTGCACTCCCATCCTCAGCCTTCCCGATGCCTACGACAACGCTATACACCGTACACATTCTCCCTGCGCGCCCTTTTTCGCGGACAGCTACCACACCTGTAGACATCAAACATTCCACGTTCAAGTCACTGTCAGCCTTCCTGCGCACGGCAGAGAAGGGAGGCTTGCTCAAACTGAAAGACGCCCGACCAGACGCGGTAGTTGTCGCGGTGTATTCAACACACGCAGACGTTGTTTCCCATCAACATCACCGCACAGTTGGAGAGGAAGACGAACGGAGACGACGCGCAGAGGAGCGCGAAACTCAGCGAGCAGCAGACACCGCGAACGCTGAGAAAAAAATGGCAGTGACGGAGCTGTGGAAGCCACATCTCGGCACTTTGCCGCTCTTCGAAGACCTGGGACTCGGGTACCGCTTATTTCCCGCCTTGATCCCCTTCCTCCCCTGATTGTGTTGCAGCACAGGCGCCTTGTACACTCTCGCTGAGGTCAAGTCCACACTACTTGCATATATTGAGAAACACGACCTTGTCAACCGTGTCGAGCAACAGTTCCTCAACGTCAACTCAGATGCCGTATTCTCTGCCGCGCTCTACGGCTCCCCAAACACCAAAGGCGCGACCCCTGCTCCAGAATTCGCCAAGCGCGAGGATGCACTGAGCGCCCTTTGCAGCCGCATGCAACCCTGGTATCGCATTGCAGTTGGTGGAGACCAACCCATCACCAAGAAGGGCGCGCCGCGCCCAATTTCAGTGGCTATCAAGGTCAGGCAGGGCCGCAAAGCATGTACACTAATAACGGGGTTTGAACCGTTCCAACTCTCTGCGGACGCTCTAGCCGAAGCATTGCGAGTGCGCTGTGCATCTTCGACCTCGGGTGCTTCTCATTCTGGATTGGGGTTAATTCTCTCTGACGTGACGTTTACAGTGTCCCCTATTACTGGTGGCAGAGATGAGGTGATGGTCCAAGGCAAGCAGACACCGGCGGTTCTCGAACTGCTTGGTAGCTTGGGGGTGCCGAGAAAATGGATTGAAGTTCCGGATGTGACAGATAAAAAGAAAAAGGAAGGTAAATAGTCGCATTGCCATACTCCGGAATATTAAAATTTCCGGAGAAGAGGGGAATCACACAATGACTACGCAGCTGCGCACGATCGAGATCCTAGACTGCATATGTCTCAAGTCCAGAAGGTATATCGATGCTCAATGTTGAGCCTAGATACTCGACCATCGAAACCGGACGGTATACCCAGACTTCCCCCGTCTGTAACTTGGCGAGATCGTATGAGCCCCGTTTGGGCGCTTGCCCTGCCGTCTGCTCCACGACCGTCAAAACGCCGACATCGGCAGGCTCGACACTTTCTCCATCCGCGACAGCGCAACGGGGGACAGTGTCTTCAACGAGCACCGCGGTGTGGTCGGGGTCGCCCAGGAGAGCGAATGCGCCGTGCCGCGCCGTGCCAATGCGGACCGAACGCCACTCGACAATGTCGCCGGCGCGGAAGCGGTCATCCCCGCCGCGCCATCTGCCCATCCCGGGCTTACCGCAGAAAAGTAAGTGTCCATGCGCACGCGACGTGCTAAGAATCGGGGCGTCGTGAGGCCCGTAGAGAGAGCCGGCGTGGCGGAGCGCCTCGTGCGCCACGTCCCAGCACTCGCCGCGGGCCACGGGCCTGCCAGAAGCCGCGGCGCTCTCGGCAAATGCGGCCACCGCTGCGCCGTGCGTCTCGGCCGCTTGCTGCAGTGCCGCGCCGGACATCGGCTCGGGGCACGGCCGGAAGCGCGCCCAGCGCGTGACGTGCCCGTGTCCGTATTTCACGGAGTACCAGCACATGCTGAGATCTGAGAAAAGGATTACGCCGCCCGCGTCTTTGGTATGTCCCGAGGAGCCGAAGGAGCCGGCGAAGCGTATATCCGGCGATCCCTTTAGGTGTGGTGGGATCGGCGAGTCGGAGGCATACCATTCGACGTCCCAAGGTGTGGAGGGGTGCATGAAGGATGCGAGGTCGGCGGCGGCGGAGCCGTTGGCTGCAGGTGGGGGGAAGGACATCTGGAGATCGGCTGGCACAGTAGGACATGAGATGGAAAGCAACTGGAGAGTGAGGACTGGTGTTGACATACTACATTCTGTGGGATGCGAAGGTCTCGCAGCCAAATTTGGTCGAGGCGGCTCTGGCACTACTGTAGGTGCTGATGGTTTGGTTGAGATATTGATCTTTGGCTGTAACAATCCTCAGCGATGGAGTTTACGAGCGGCACGGGGAAGAGGGACATACGGGACCGCGTTGCAATAACGTGGGAGGTAAATTCCGGCGGTTGGCTGTGGGGGCAGCCTGAGCCTCATCGGGAGGGTCAGAGACCACGTCCTGACTTGGACGAGAACCAACCCTGCGGGGCGGGAGTGATGGCGTGGTCGCATTACTTGGGCTATCTGCAGCGACAGAAACTGGGGTTGGGGATACGGTCAGGTCCAAATAACGGGCAAAGAACTCGTCGAGCCATGTAAAGAAGGCTTGCTTGTCTTCATAGGAAAGGTTCGCCCAGTCAATCTTGTCGATACCTGCGGTCTCACTAGGAGCCCCGGAAGAGGAAGAGTGCGAGTGAGTAGTACTCAAGCTATTCCCATGGCTTGAAGCTGCCCTCCTAGGTGGTGGTGGTGGCGGCGGCGGCTTAGCTCTGGCCGTAGAAGGACCTGGCCCCCCGGAAAGCTTGTCTCGAGCCGAACCATATGATTTGATGCTGGCACTCTTCACCTGAGAGGCCTTTTCTTTCAAATCTGAGACTGCAGAATAAGACTGTACAATCAGTAGAATTCCTCGGGCATGACTACGGGTTAATACTTACCGGAAAACGGCGCCATCGTTCGGTGAAGAGTTCGTCTTGGTCATATTTTGGTCACCCACGATCGTTATCCGGAGCTTTCCGCGGGGTCCGATCCGAATGAACCGTGCTTGCGGCATTGTTTTTTGGGTTGTTTGCGGCATTACGATATGCGCAACCAGTATCGCAACTTCCCGGTTTCGTGCGACCGCAATCAATTACTGTAATTCAAACAAGTTGACGTCCGTGGGCTGCTCGCAAGCTCGCGACCCTACCTCAGCCCCGAACATCAACTTTGTTCAGTTCAAATAACGATAGGCCTAGGCCTGTTTTGTCCTTGCTTGGAAATACAGTAGATGTGTTATATTGGCTTTTGACACTTGACAAGCTCCGTTTCAGGGGACATGCCAGTGGTCCACTTGCCCCCCTCCGATGTAACGCACCTACCAAGATGTATGCATCCGAACCTCTGTCAGACGCCCTGGCCCTGGCCCTAGGGCTTGGTCCCTTCTTCCATGTGTGGCTTGATCGCTGCTGCTATTACATTCCGCTAGGTATTCAAGGGGGTAGCCTCCTGGTTACAGATGTCCCCTCGTGCATCTGGTGTCTTCCACGCCACTCCTCAACGCATCGCATTCTTCTCCGTACGTACGAGAAGAGGTTGTGCGTAGAGAGGGTCCTCTCCGAGGATGTACGTCACAATGCCGGAGTCCACGAAGACGCTCTTTCAACAATTGCACTGGCTCATTTCTACAAGGTTTTTATTTTCTGGGGCCTTTGCTCCAACCTTAACATGCAACGTCATAGCGCATACCCGTTCTCTGCTCTGCGCGACTCGCACGAAGCGATAGCCTTAGCCGTTCATTCTACTTTCAGGATGCGCAAGCCTTCCCGTACTGACCCCACCCCCACCTATCTCCAATGCTGAATAAGAGATGTATAAGTTAGCGGGTTGGGGCTATGAGCGTTAACCTTAGCTTCACCGGAAGGAAGGACAGGAAGAGGGAAATTCACGGTTCGTGGAAACAACTGGATGCGGAGCACAACCCTCATTTGGGCTTTTCCGGTTGGGTGAACATGCCGGGAAACGACCAATTAGAAGTTGATGGACGACTTTCCATGGTGGGCAGCTTACTCTCATATCGATATCGATCGGATCTGTGCGAATCTCATCTTCAGACTCTCCTGAGACCACAGCTTCTCGTGTGTGTGTCCGTACCTGCAATGGAGCATCCTCCAATAAGTCCATATACGTTGTTATGGGTAGACATCAGGTCCGTCGACGATACGCCGACCCTGCGAAAGTACAAACAAGCCGTGCAGCGACGAGTGATATAACTTTAAACAGTAGCGTCTACAACGGAACTTAGCACACCACACCGCCCTCTAGGTGGTCTTCGCGGCCTAGTCTGTGTGGCTTGTCTTTATCCATGCTAATGCACGAGCCAGGATGGCTTGTCTGTGACGTTGGATACTGTTCGTATGCAGTGTGTACGCCCACATGCATCCGGTTGAGCGCGATGGGCGCGATGGGAACCCGTTTTGTCTCCGAGACTGTGAAACCACTAGTTTGAAAGCCTTCAACGCTGCAACGACATCGCCCACAGTGAGCGGGGAGAAGAAAGTAAAGTAAGGATGCCATACATGTTGGAGGAGCCAAACTCTGTCAGAGAGCGATATATCCTCGTTGCAGCGATTGACATTGTGATCAGCGACGGCGTCTGAAACATCTGTGTTGCCAAAAAGGTGTGAGAAACTGGGAGCTTTTCCCACTCGTAACAAGAACGTACGAGGTTGAATGCGTCTGAAATTTTGAGCCGAATTGAGCTCAGTCAATTTATTTCACCATTGAACTGTAGAGAAAGACAATCCCACCGTTCAGGTTCAAACAAATAAACACCTGAGATGCAAAAAGGCGATGAGGGAAAAGGAGACATGCCAAAGAACTAGTCAGACTAACCGCTGGCGGGACCTCAGCAATAGTGGCAAGTAAGACCCAAATGAGGCCCTTCCGAACAGAAAATACATCAGCGAATGGAAGACGCTACCGCGACTATGGGGAGGCGCCGCCACCTACGTGTTTCAATAAGAGGCTCCACAGACCAGATGTGCCGCCGCCATGAAAGCGTATTCGGAGCAAGCCAGCAAGCATGATAAGAAGTAAAACGATGTCAGTAACGAGCGTGACAATGATGTTAGATTTGCTGCTCTCGGTGTTGAGCACCGCGCAGGTGTCTTGCGCAGATACCCATGAAGAATGGAGCTGCGGATGGATAAGCCCAAAAGGTCACAAAGTAGTTAAATTTTATTATTCACCCGCACAATTCCTGACGCCGAATCACAAGTGTATGAGATCCCTGATTCATCTAGAGGGGGGAAGACGGGAGGGACTTACCTTGGATGAGGAATGAAACGTTTGTCGCCCATGCGCCAGTTGCAAGCGCCAGAACGATCTTATTTCTGTCCCAAATGGCGAAGCTGACGGTCGCCATGAGCTCTTGCTTCCAGAAGATGGTCCCAATGCGGAAGTACGGGAGCAGACGTACATGCGAAGCACGATCAATAGCGAAGCGGTGGCAAAGGCCAGGTAGGCGAATATCTAGAAGAAGTAAAGAGAACAAGAAGGCGCTGACTGCTAAGCGCCCTCTTCGGAGACCGGAGCATATCCGAAAGGGTGCTCACGAGTTCGAAAACAACCCAGAGCTGGGGATCGTCGCTGGTCAGTAAGACTATATGGAGGAAGACGCGAGACGCGGGACGTACCTGACAATTTATTGACCTTGTGACATCGAACCCGACAATATTGAGAATTACGGCCACGAGGGTGGCTATCCGCGTAAGGGAGTAAATCTAAAGAGGGGGAAAATCAGCCCAAGGCGTCCGTGGCGGGCGGCGAAGCCCTGTAAGAAGCGCCTGTCATCACGGACCCATATTGTCCAACGGTAGGGGCGACGTCGCCGGACGATACTCAACTCATAGTCAAGAGTTGTAACGAACTCCCAGCTGAAAAGTGGAAGGGTGGATTGACATCATGAGGACATCCAGCGGAAGGGCGACCAACACACAGGAAGAGGCCGTCGAAGGCATGCCAGAGCTTCACCACCGCCCCTGTCGAAAGAGGGATTCGTTGAGCATTCTAGTTCCAGAGCGGGGCTACAAAAGGATACGCACATATATCTTGCGAGACAACACTGGGATCGTGGAAATTTACCATCCCGGCAGGTAAGCGTCAACTGAAAGAGTAGAACGGGCAGGGGTTTGGCCGTGAGTTAATAGCTATCCATGGAGCGCCTGACAATACCACATATATATAGCTTAGCTGCAGGGCCGTAACATTTTCATGTCATCTTCTCACCACGCGGGGGTATGACACGGGTTGCATGACATTTTGTTTGCGCCCCTGCGCGCGAGAACCCGCCGAATCCCGGTCACGGGTTTGAATTGGAAGCGAGACTCGGTGATCATGTCATCAAACAAGGGCCATCTGGCCGGGTCAGTGATCAGCCTTGATCCACTGTGGCCTTCCCGCCAGGGGCTATGATACCTCTTCCTCCCTCCCTCCCCCTGCTCCGGGAGAGGGATGCTGCCGTACCCGCATGCCTCAGCTTGACCCCTGAAACCCGTACGAATGAAAGTCTGTCGAGTTCGAGGCACAAAATGCATGATGGTTGACCAACTTCCTCCGGCCGACCGGACAACAGGGACAACTGGATCTGAGCCTAAGTTACACGCAAACCCAATTATGATCGGTAACGTCAGGGTGGGTGGTCCGAATTTGAGTTCACTTTGCCACTGTTGGCGCCCACGGGTGCGCTCCCACGTAACTTAGGTATTTTCCTAGTTGCCAGATCTCCTTGTATGGATGAGGATCATCCCTCGGCCTCGGGAAGGTCATGCTGGGTGCACGCAACCAGACCCACTATAAACGATACCTGGGTGGAATTCCCCTGCCGTTCAGCCATCCATGGCCTGGTACGTGTGTGGCAGTAATGCTGCAGGCTGCGAAGGAGACGTATGAGAGGATCTGTCAATATACGTTGCTACAGTAGTACGTAGCTCGAGAATGAATGCACTGCATCACTCCGCGGCCATATCGGTGAAAAACATTGTACCCGTTCGCGCGTCTATGTTTCATCTCTATACAGTACTACAATATACAATTAGGAGCGCCACTGGCACGCGTCATCCCATCGCTGGTTGGTCACACGGGACACCCGGACGACTACGTAACTCATCAACACACGATACGAAGTAGGGAACTAGTAACTTGCGGTACCCACCCGCGACCTTCCCTGACACTCTCCCCACGAGCCGTCCCACTACGACAAGCCCCATCTGTTTCCCAGATGCTCTCCACGACGGCTTTCTTGGGTACCAAGTTTCCGACCATGTTCTGGAAGTGCACAAAAAGACGTACGAAGAAAGACATCCTCTTGCATCTTCTAGCCGATACGCTTTGGAGCGGCCTCCGGGAGTTGCGATGAGATGAGAGACTTACAAAGTGGCTCACCTCGATTGTAAATGTCCCCTGCGCGTTTCTGCCACCCTTGGCGAGGGTGTTGGCCTTGATGAATACTAGGATCCTTACTTGTTCCCAGTCTGTGCTCTAACATATGTTTCCTCGGCATCCCCTCCAGCAGAAGTGATCTTCGCCGCCGCCGGTGTCCTCAGTCGGTATCTTCCTTGATTCCCTCAGGCAGACTATCGTGATATCTAATATATCCAGACGACTAAATATGCCAATGCCAACCAAGAAGTGCTCGTCAATCTCTTCGAGCGCATTGAATACTTCTTCAAACGGCTCAAGGACTTACACCAATATCCCATCAACCGTTATGGCCGACATCCCAGTGATCGTCAAGAATCTGGTAGAGAACAAGTGAGTTTATCATTATTGTTCTTCACTTGCATTTATTCGGAATTTTAAGTTGGTTGGAAGGGCCAACGTTGAGAATGCGTTACAGAGGTTGGACAAATTGGCACAGGAGGTGGCACGGATGGCGGGTGCAGAGCACCTAGGGATCACTAGGGATCACTCATAGCATTGACGACAACGTGAAGGGTGCAAATCGTCAACAACAAGGTACAAGGAGTCGATGATAAGTGCACGAGGTGGTCATAAGGTGCAAGGCGTCGATTACAAGATGACCCTCATAATTGACGATGCACATATCCTGTCTACGTAGTCCCAACGCCTTCCTTAGCTTCCAACCTGTTCGATGGCAGGGAGGGAAAGGCACTCATGCAGCAGACAAGCGATCGACGTGGATCTAGTCAAGCGTTCTGTGTCCCAACGCCATTGCTATTGCCCCTGGGGCTCAGATATCCTCGTTGCATGTGGCCTCACCACGAGGGTGCCGCTCAATGATTTTCCC
>QLOS01001611.1:7504-24192 GCA_003313725.1 Russula sp. MG48 | reverse complement strand
CGCACCTCGGCATGCGTGCTGCGCCCGTGCCCGTGCGCATGGACTCGCAGGCGAGCGCATGATGCAGGCCGGACGGGGTGGTGACGGTGATGGTGACGCGTGCCTCGGCATGCGCGCTGCACCCATGCGGATGAACCCGCGATGCTGCAGCTCGCACGGGGCGATGGAGACCACGGCGGTGACGATGTGGGATGGTAGGGGTGACATGGCAGCTGTCTTGAGTAAAAGTGGAACCACCCCCAACTCGCGCTTGCGAGCGAGACGGGGTGGCGGCCATTCTCCATCTACCTGTGGGGGAAGCCGTTAGCCAGTGGTGAGAGATAATAATAAAAAGATAAGGGAGCCGCAGCCGCAGCCGTGTCGCAGCAGAACCCGACCTCGCGCTTGTGAGCGAGGGAGTGGTGAGGGTGGTGGCGATGTGGCAGCCGTCTCAAGCAAAGTAAAAGAAGAACCACCCCCAACTCGCATTTGCGAGCGAGAGGGGGTGGTTGTAGTGACTAGGCGTTGTCGCAGGAGAGAGGACCACCCATCTCGCATTTGCGAGCGAGAGGGGGTGGTAGCGGTGACGTGGCCGCTTTGCGTGTCGCCGAGAAGAGGGACCACCCCCACCTCGCATTTGCGAGCGAGAAGGGGTAGTGGCGGCGACATGGCAGCCATGGTGACGCATCCCAAGCAGAAGACCTCACATTTGCGAGTGAGAGAGGCGTATGATGCGGCGGCAAGTGGGTCGCAAGGGTGAGGCGACGCGCGTCACACGAGGACCGGTCCACACCGGTTGTAACCGGTCATGGCCGGTTATGGACATTTGCGTGATCTCGACGGACCGTAACCGGTAACCACCGGTAACCGAGGCGGACCGGAACCGCAGTCCGGTTACACCCAGTGTGGTCCGGTCCGGTTCCCGGTTATTTTCCGGTCCTATGGACCGGACCTTAAAGCACTACCTGTGGTTCCCCTAGTAATGGGAAGCGTGTCTTGGCGTTTGCGTACGCGAAGTGTTTGTTAGTTTTGTTGTCGTATGCAACTTCGTACCAGGCACCAGCGACGTGGTGTATTGGGTATGCTGCGATCTTGGATTG
Organism: Russula sp. MG48; assembly: GCA_003313725.1. Taxonomy (NCBI): domain Eukaryota; kingdom Fungi; phylum Basidiomycota; class Agaricomycetes; order Russulales; family Russulaceae; genus Russula; species Russula sp. MG48. The sequence goes on along the minus strand of QLOS01001611.1, from coordinate 23,113 downwards.
TCCCGGGAGGATGGCGAGGAAGTAGTGTCCTGTCCACGGGATCGTTCCTTCAAAGTGTGACGATGACTCGTATCCTTCTTGGAGGAAGAGGACTCGCTGGTCTTCCTTCTTATCGTCTTCCACACAAAGTGTGACTGTGAACGGCCTGAACTTGTGGTCTACTGGTGACTCCACGACGGTACTTGGGCCAGGGGCCTCTGGCTGACTGGGTAAGTCTGTTCTAATGTCACGCCCACCGAGTGAGCGTACCTCCACAGGCGAAGGAGGGGGCGTAGGCAAAGCTGGTGACTGCGGCCTCGTGGGCAAGAGGTCTGTATACCTCTCATGTGCAGGCGTACTCTTGTGACGTCTGATAGAGAGCTTTCCCTTGCCTTTGAGCATACACTAAAGCTCTGCAAGGGGACGCGTGAAGTCCGGCAATTGACCAGAGGATGTTACGCTCAGCCTTGGGCGTTCTAAGCGACTTGCTTATCGGTGACTTGGTTCAGCCCAAGTCCTGCTTCGTGGTAGTGCTGCGTGCACTGTGGACGTTTGGATAAGGTTCTCCTCTTGTTTGCAATGGCACAAGACGTAGGCCAACAGAGGTGCACTAATGCACAAGTGGCGCAAGCACAAATGAGTGCACAAGCGCAAGGGTGTTCAAGACCAAGGGTTCCCTGAATACAAGGGAGGAGACGGAGTGATAGAGCAAAGAGCGGAGTGTACTGGTGGTCCTTGAAGGTCTGTTCTGGTTCGTTCTAGCCTTGGGGTGCTTCCCACTGCAGGGATTTCCAAGGTTCAATAGGCTGAATTGTTAAAGAGGTCGAGTCTGTCTGCTACATGACAGAAATGCGTACTACTTATAGTAAATCAGTCAGGCCCCCTATCAAGAGGGTCGCGTAAGTGTCAGGGCATAGGGCCCATGTCGTCATAAGAGTCCAGAGCACACGCCATAAGGGCGCGGCAGCGTTCTAGGTTAATCTGATGGACGCGCGTACAGTATGATGTCAAGGGTCAGTCCAAGTGTCCAATCAGCTAAGAAACCGTTATCGTAAGGACGCGCGGCCTGCATCCACGCCGGAACACGTCTGCACTACACCCTAGGACCTAGGGAACACGCCTTCAGCGTGCTGTGATGTGCCGAGGTGATGTGCTGCACGCCTGCACCTGCAGGTGCCATGTGGGTACCACAACCATGCGCTCGTAGCATGAGGCTAGGAGCTCCTTCCTAATCAGTCCAGTTCAATGTCCATACCAATGTCCATAGTGTAGCCAGTCTTCATTCAATGTAGGGCCTCCCAGGGAGGTCCTGATTCCATCCTTGTCTTGTCAGGTAACCAGCTGCAAGTCCCAGAGACTGCGTAGTGGCTGGGTCAGTGCGCAAAGGCAGCGCGATCGTAACAGAGGAGTTGTGGTTCACAAGGGAAGGAAGGGAACCGTTTCACAGGCTGAGATTACAAGAGAACAGACTTAAGGTCTGTCCTAAGCGAACTGGGCGATATAAGTACATGAAGACGTGACTCATAGGGAGTCAGAACGAGTTATGGTGCCCCTAGGACACCGCTACTAGTACATAGTCATCTGGAGTCATCGTATAGTATGAGTCAGTAGGTGCCGAGGCAGCGCATGCACAGAGTCGTGCAAATGTAGCACTAGTGGATGCGCATCAGACCCGATGGCCCGTCAGGCCGTGTGGTAGCTGTACAGAGCGAGATAGGAAGGCATAGGCAGAGTCACGGGCCGTAGGGGCCCGGCAGTCCATAGGCGAAGCACAGAGAGTGGTAGGCAGTAAGAATGAAAAGAAATAAGGCGTACAGTGAAGTGGGAGCGTAACATCGTCGATGTAAGACACGTCCCAGGCAAGATCAACGTAGTCGCAGATGGCCTGAGCAGGCAGTGGGAAGGACAGCCGCAGCAGGAGGGAGACGGCAGCGAGTGGACAGTCAACCCAGACCGAGATGAGGCAGTAGGACTGACTAACGACATCATGACGCTGACAGTGGGCACAGCGACAGATGACAAGACAGAAAACCTACAAGAGCGCCTCAAAAATGAACACCTGTTCATAGAGGTCATCGACGTGCTGACAGCACAAGACAACACAGGAATGGTGCGTGACCAGAGACGTGCACGCCACCGAGCATCCCAGTACATGCAGGAAGAGGGTAAACTGTGGAAGCTCCATGGCGGGTCAAGCACACGAGCGCGCACCAGAACCAAGTGCGTTTCACGAACCAAGGCAGAAGAAATGGCCCACAGACAACACCAGGAAGGAGGACACATGGGACGCGACGCGATCAAGATCGCATTAACTGATTGCATTACCAGCCCAGACTTAGACATGTTGATAATGCGAGCAATACGCTCATGCGCCCGGTGCAAAAACTTCGGACCAAACCACCTCAACGCACTCCTCCAGCCGATCACCCACTGTCACCCATTTGAACTGCTGGTCGGCGATTACCTGTCAATGCCACCAGGGAAAGGGGGGTACCACACAATCGGGCTGTACTTAGACACCTTCTCCCAACACATATGGGCATTCAAGTACAAGACGGTGGGCACGGCGAAAACAACAGTGGATGCACTCAGAACAATCGCGTGACACTTCATCGCCCCTGAGGCCTTCATGACAGATGGCAGATCCCACTTCAACAACGTGGTGGTGCAGGAATTCTGCAACGCAAATGGGTGCAAACACCATGTAACCCCAGCCTACTCCCCATGGGTCAACGGACTGGTGGAGGGTACAAACAAAATACTCCTCCACGTCCTGCGACGCCTCTGCGCCCCAGAGATAGGCAATGATGACTCAGACAACACGTGGGACGCCCTACCCAAGAATTGGCCAGAACACTTGGATGAGGCGGTGCGAGCACTGAACCACAGGATACTCCCCACCCTCAAGTTCTCACCAAAAGAGCTCCTACTCGGACTCGTAGTGAACACCCCACCCTCGGAACCAAACGCGGAGTCATCAAGCGTCAATGAGGACGACGTGGTGGTACACATGGCGTATGTCGCACAGCAACGCCTGGATGGGTACGAGGCCACCGTTAAGCACGCCACCGCACGGAAGAGAGCATTCGACAAACGGGTACTAAAAAAATCCGGTGAGGTCATCTTTAAGCCTGGACAACTGGTTCAAGTCTACCGCAGCGACCTGGACTACACGTTCAGAACAGAAAGGAAGCTGCTCCCAAAATGGTCCCAACCATACCGCATCCACACGCGCATACAGAACGCTTACACACTTGAACACCTAAATGGCACAAAGATCGAAGGGGAGTTCAGCACGCAGCAGCTGCGAGAGTTCATACCAAGGGAAGGGACCAAACTGGCAGATGACCAGAAGGAGTGGGAGATACACAACCAGGCGAGGACACCCACAACGTTTCACGAACCCCAAGCCGATGCGGTGCGGACACCGCTTTTCGTGAGGGGGGAACATGGAATAGGGTGAGAGGGGCATAGGGGGCAGCAGCCCAGGCGAAGGGAAGTCACGAGACGCACGTAGATACAACGGATGATGTAAGCGGAGAAACAACACAACTTGTACTGAAACCACTCCATGTCGGCGCAACCCCACCTCCCAGCGGTTGGCAGGCTGTAATCGGATCTAAGTAGAAAGGTGCTGTATCTTGTTCTTTTAGGTAGCCACCGTCATGGGCCCTTCTTTCCAGCCTCCCGAGGGCAGGTTTGTCTGATTGCATGCCCATTCAGTTGACTATCCAGCTGTCTCATAGTGTGCGGACGCATACATGATCCTCTGCTCAAGGCTGGATTATATGCTCATCGAGCACGCAGCATTCACAAACAAGTGCATCCTTGGTGCCAGGCTGCAGACATGCGGGACGACGTGACTGTGGCAAGCCTGGTGTGCCTGACAGCGGCTTGGTCGTGTGTTCTCGGGATTTTCTCGAGCTCATCTACATGGCCAGAAAGGCGATCAGCGATGGACCGCGTGGCGCGCACTCGGATGCGCAGGCAAGTTTGAGAAGAAAGGGGAAGAGAGAAGGTAAGCACAGCTAGAAGAGGCGGACGGAACGACCGCCAAGGCAGGAGTGATCAAGACGCGTCGACCGTAGAGACATAAGAGAAGTCCGAAGAGCAGAAAAAAGACAAGTCTTCAATGCGAAGACTCAAGACGCACGACGGCACGGTGGGCCGGTTTCTGCGTCAGAGAGTCGATCAAGGAGAAAACTTTTTAAGAGGAACGAGAAGATTTCGAAAGGGAGAACGCGCCTATTCTGAGCTGGCCTTTGAAGAGGCCTTTTGGGAGGTTTATATTACAGGTATGTGCGTCTCTAATCTACTCCGATTCTATGCTAACATTCTTTTCGTCAGCGATGAGTTGTAATGTTTTCGGAGTCAAATACGGTAGTAACACCGGGGACCTTGCCAGCATGGCGAGGTACGACAGATCGCAACTAGGGGAAGGTTGACACAGTACAACTGGATGGTCGCAGGACGATCATACGTTAAGGAAAGAGGTGCGGGGTGTAAGCAGTGTCCGTCAAGCTTTGGGAAGTTGAGACGAAATCAGAATAATGGAGTGTTGGAATTTGTAGCAGTAGCGCAGGCTGCGCCGCAAGGGAGGACGGGTAATCCGTGCAAAGTACTGTAGGTCGAGACTTTTAAAATTAACATGTGAAACAAGGCACGAGTGGAGATTGGCGCGTAGACGACTTATCGAGGGGGCAAATGAATGCAGATCATGATAAGATTAGCTCGGAGGTGCCGCGGGCGCTCCGAAGCTCATTCCGAACGCAACGGGTGTGCTCACCTTACAACCGTCTGCTGTCTCCTCCCCCACTGCCTCACTTACCGTGTATTCTCTTTACTATTCACCTACCCGCCTACGAGGAAGTGGAGCTGACGGTCTCGCGCAGTAGACGCACGTGCGCTTCTCCATTGCTTGCGTCTCCACCTGCAACACAACTCGCACTCCCCGCGCACACACCGCACACTCACCTTCGATGCGTACCTATCCAGCTCCAATGCCACGGATACCTCGACCGCACGCGCATCGGCGGCGCTGGCGACACCTTGCAGAAGCGTGGTCGTAGAGGCGGTGGTGGCGCGACGCAGCAAGGCGGGGGTGGTAGAGGGCGATGTGGCTTGGGAGTGGCATTGGTGCCCGCGCGGAGCGACGGAAATTGGCGAGGCCGCAGTCGCGCGGTTCGTTGCGGAGTTCATGGCTGAGCGCTGTTGTGGTGGTGGTGGTGGCGCCGGCGGTGCAGGAGGTAGTGCCAGTGCCAGTGCTGGCGCTGGCGGAGATGGTGAGGGAAGCGATGAGGAGGGTGGGGTGCGCAGAGGGAGGGCACAAAGGGAGGAGGAGCAGAAGAGGCTGGCGGCGCTGTCGAACTGAAGGGCGTCGAACGTGCTGTGGGCAGGGACCTTTCCGGTGTCACAGTTAAGTGCCATAAGTGATGAGGAATGAGGACTTCAAGTTCTGATCACCTCATATATGCAGGCTCATAGGAATCAAAATGTACAGTATTGTATTGCACGTGCAGCACACATCCAGGTCCGCTTGTATTGAGTCCCGTGACAAGCTGTTGTTATGTCCCTGGATGCGCCGCACACGAGGCCAAGGGTCTGATGTGGGTGTCAAAACGAGGGCGACCACCTACGTCGCCCGACAGACTCCAAGGCTACACAACTCGAGGGGATAAGCACCCACTCACTAACCGGCGGAGGACGGGCGGTGCATACTATGTGACTTTGAATGGGTATGAGAATGCTCCCGGAACGCTATATAGACTGTTGACTCGCTCCGCCACCCGCCCCTACCGTGACATCATCTCTCAGCCCTCGCGTCCAGCAGCACCGCTGGTCCGTGCGGCAAGCAACCCAACGCCCATCAATTAGCCTCACTGCCAATACGATCGCAGTCACTGCTGAGAACCGGAGCCACCATCGCAGCCGTAGCGGCAATCCCAATCCCCCATGGTCCTCGTTCCGCCGCCGTTCGCCTCTGTACCCGCGCCAGCGCCAGCACCACACTTTGGTGCACACATCCAAGTCCTCACGACCTCGCAGTCCGTGTCTGCCTCCTCCCTCACTTCCGCATTCGTTCTCTCGAGGGATCGGACTGCACTCGAGTCGATGGCTTATAGTGTTCATGGCCCGGCCACATTCAAGTTGAAGCATTGGCCGCCTTAGGGAGAACCAGGCACCCAAGGTTACCCTTCATAGGTGCAGCGGTGCAGATGCTGGTGACAACGATCGCGGTGAGGTCGTGCTGCGTGACTTTTGGTCTCTGTTTGCTGACGTCCGGCTCGGGGTGGATTTAGAGTCGGTCGGCTGGCACTAGTGCGCCACTACTACTGAATCACTGGAAGGATCACAAAATGTTTTCGTGGTGTTAGTAATATAAATGGAAATCGCTGGTGGGCACCGACTGAGTAAATTCAGAGACGATGAGGAGATTACACAAGTCGATTGTTGAAGCGCCTGCTTCTACTTTGGCACATCTCGGCCCAACTGAATGCCACCATCCTGTACTGTACTGTACTGTACTGTACAGTACACTAGCAAATACTCGATTATGATTGGATTACTGTCACGTGGCCATGGGTCATGCAGCCCGTGTGTGTGGCGACAAATGCCACGTGCAGGCCCTTCACGCTCACAACGCCAATCTTCGCAGACACCGACACAGCGCAATGGATGTAGCCAGTGACGCGTCGAGGACAATGATGATGAGGATATTTTGGCCCAAAATTATGACGACGAGGCAGATCCTGGTCCAGACGACACTAGTATCGTACGTGCAGTATTCGCTGCACAACTCCTTACTAATTTAGATCTGAGTAGGATCTAAAGAAACGCACGGTCAATCTGGTGCGGCTCGCGCTCTTCCAGGAGCAAAGGCGAATGCTGCTCCGCTGGGACTAAATCTCTAAAAAAAGGTACGTGGTGCACCAAGTGTGCACCCTCATTGGTTCTTGCTGACACGATGACAAAGTTATGGGCTCGCAGCGAGGCGCATCCAAATCCATGTCTGAAGAAGTGCAGTCCGTCCTGCGCAGCACGTTCGGCATGGAGCTCGTCGAGCTGCCGATGCGCGCTGCCACCCACGATGCCGCCGGCGGTTCCACGGGCAGGGAGAAGGCGGCGACGCAGAACGACGAGGAGGGTGGCGATCGGCAGGCCGTCACTGGGCTCAAGAAGAAAGGTGCTGTGCCAAGTCCTGTTCTAGGCGTCCCCCTGGTACATGATTGTTCTGATTGTATGCGCTTTGGTCCTTGTCTCCAGCCGTCTTGCAGGGCTTGAGACGTACATCCTACGCTCCATGCTGGACCCCATGCTCATCGACTGCATTGCACTAATGAACAAGCGCATCCTTGAGGCCGAGGCTGCAGACACTCCGGACGATGTCAACGATACCGAGCCTAGTGTGCATACGTGCGGTAGCCTCATCGCGTGGAACACCGCAGACCAGCTCGCCACGCTCGGGATATTGCACGTCATCCTTGCGCTCATCCTCGTGAGCGGCAAGGTCATCAGCGACAGTGCATCTGACAACCCTTTCCCCTCCCCCCCATTCGCCATTCTTTCACCCTTTACTATTTTACCTACTCGTGAGAAAGCTGAGCTGACGGTTTGGGGCAGTGGACCTTCGCGCACTTCTCCGTCGCTTGCGCCTCCGCCCTCCGACACAACTAGTCCTCCCCGCGCACACGCCTCACCGCACGCTCACCTTCGATGCGTATCTCATCCAGCTCCAACGCCAAGGATACCTCGACCGCACGCGCATCGGCGGCGCCGGCGGTACCTCACAGAAGCGCGGTCGTGGTCGCGGGGGTGGCACGACGCAGCAAGGCGGGGGTGGCGGTGGCGAGGACAGCGATGTGGCTTGGGAGTGGCGTTGGGGCCCGCGCGCCGCAGCGGAAATTGGCGAGGCGGCGGTCGTGCGGTTCGTTGCGGAGTTCATGGATGAGCGCGCGAGTCGTGGCGGCGGTGGTGGTGGCGCCGGTGGTGCGGGGGGTAGTGCTGGTGCCGGTGCCGGTGCCGGCGCTGGTGGCGATAGTGAGGGGAGCGATGAGGAGGGTGGGGGGCGCAGAGGGAGGGCACAGAGGGAGGAGGCGCAGAAGAGGCTGGCAGCGCTGTTGAAGGGCGTCGAACGTGCTACAGGCGGGGATCTTTCCGGCGTCACGGTTTAGTGCTGTAAGGTGAGTGATGATGACCTGCGAAGAATGAGGACTTCTGATCACCTCATAGTTGCAGGCTCGTAGGAATGAGAATATACTACAGTAATCATCAACTGTAAATATAAATGACAGATTCTTTTGAGATACCTCAACACGCTTGACACGCTGATTCCCGTAAGCTCCCCCCGCAGATGTCCAGGCTCTCCACGACCTGTGCAACGCAGTCTCCTATAGACAATTCTTGACCCACGCACCACCACAGCGGACTAGACCATAATTTCTTTACAGATCGGGTAGCTGGACCTCTCAATTCAACATGAATATTGCACGGGTAGCACATCTCCCAGATATAGTGGCCCTGCCCGTATTGGCAGCATGGTTAGTAGTTGAGACTCCGTATGCGCTGCACGCGAGACGAACGGTCTGATGCGGGTGTCAGAGCAAGGGCCACTACGTACGTCGCCCGATTGACTCGAGAGATCGGGGGAGGTGGTTCTGGGGCCGACCGGCCCCAAGGCTACACAAGCCGAGGGGATACCCACTTACTAACTGGCAGAGGACGGGCGGTGCGTACTCTGTGACCTTGAATGTGGATGATAATGCCCCCGGAACGCTATAGACTGTTGACCCGCTCCGCTACCCGTCCCCACACCATCATTTCTCAGCCCTCACGTCCAGCAGCACCGTTAGTCCGTGCGGCAAGCAACCCCAACGCTATCAATTAGCCTCTTTTTCAATACAATTGCAGTTGCTGCTGAGAACCGGAGCCGCCATCGCAGCCGTAGCGGCAATCCCCCATGGTCCTCGTCTCGCCGCCGCTCTCCTCTGCACCCGCTCCAGCGCAAGCACCATATTTTGGTGCACATATCCAAGTCCTCACGACCTCGCAGTCCGTGTCTGCCTCCCCCACTTCCGTATTCACCCTCTCGAGGGATCGGGCTCAGGCTGCACTCGAGTCGGTAGCTCATAATGTTCATGGCCCGGCCCACCTTGAAGCATTGACCGCCTCGGGGAGAACCAGGCGCCCAAGGTTACCCTTCATAGGAGCAGCGGTGCAGATGCTGGTGACAACGATCGCGGTGAGGTCGTGCTGCATGACTTTTGGTCTCTGCTTTCTGACGTACGGGCGGATTTTTAGAGTCGACAGCTGGCACTAGTACGCTGCCACTATCACTGGCAGGATCATAAAACGTTTTCTCGATGTTTGTAATATATATGGAAATCACTAGTTGGCCCCGATGACTGAGGAATTTCAGAGACGGTGAGGAGACTAAGTTACATTACCGTGACACAAGTCGACCGTCGAAGCGCCCGTGTCTACTTTACTTTAGCGCCATCATGATCAATACACCGACATGAGTCACCTGCCTACTTCAACCCTGAACCCCTCGTCGTTACTCCCTTGCATGCCTGGCTGCTCGTCTATCGTTATTTCTCTTCCATTCATTCGAAGATTTGACCTACGTGCACCATGTCGTGAGTCCCAACTTACTGCTCTTGCTAGTGCTGTGTTTATCAACTCAGTAAATAGGGTCAACCGGCAAAAGACGACATTCGCCCAGCCATATACTCAACGATGATGTGCTTCTCGACATATTCTATTTTTGTGAACCTGACAGTGGCATCCGGGATGAAGAGGAGTATGAAAGAATCTGGATCCGGCGGTCCATGCACTACCAAAATTTATATTGGTGGTGCAAACTTGCCCATGTTTGCCGACGGTGGCGGTATCTCATACTTGCGTCGCCATCACGCTTGCGTCTTCGTCTTTTTTGCAAACCTCACACACCTATGGCGAACATGATAACGCATTCACCACCTCTTCCGCTCGCCATCGAATGCTGCGGTCAGCTAACTGCAAAAGAGCCAGAAGGTATGTTGTATGCCCTCCAGCACTGTGATCGTGTGCGCGATATCGTCCTCGCAATGTCAACCGCGAATTTGCAAAGGCTAATCATGGCCATGGACAAGCAATTCCCAACTCTGGAACGCCTGTATATCAGATCTTGGGACGACAATGGAAGCTTGATATTTCCTGAAACATTTCAAGCACCGCACCTACGCTACCTCGCCCTGTTGGGCGCTGTCCCTGCAATAGCATTCCCATTTGCAACTACCATGAACCTCATCGTTCTTGCACTTCACGATATCCCACCCACCGCATCCTTCAGCCCAAGTTCTTTGTTCGCCCGGCTTTCACTCATACCCCAGCTGGAGTCACTTGCAATCTCATTCCGCCCTTGTTTCATCAACTTTGATGTTGACAACACCCCAATCATGTCGCAGGTCGCACTTCCTAACCTTCGCTGGTTTTGGTTCCACCGTGTCAGCACTTACTTGGATGGCGTGTTTGCTCAGATCAACGCACCTCTCCTCAAGACACTCAGAATCAATCTTTTTACTCAGCTCACCCCTCTCGTCGTCCCACACCTCTTACGGTTTGTGAGCGCATCGGAGAACCTCGGATTTCGCACTGTCTTCCTTGGTTTCCAGAACCGGTTCTTTTTATTGAAGGGATATCAACACGGGAAAGGAACCACCAGCCCGTTCGAAACCTGCATTGTATCGGAATCCTCCAGGTGGCAGGTAGCCTCCGTAGTGCAGACTCTCGGTGCAATTCGCCCAGTACTCTCTGTAGTGGAGCAACTCATGCTCTGTTGGAGACGGCATGATCGACTAGACTTGCACAATAATCTTGACCACACACAATGGCGCGAACTTCTTAGGCTATTCAGCAATGTAAACACACTTCATGTGCAAAACAGGTTTGTTCCGAAGCTCTCTCGTTCTCTACAATCGGATGACGGAGAACCGCCTCTGGAGTTGTTACCCAACCTGGAGAAGCTTGGATATTCTACAGGAGGCGACAACGATGATGCATTTATCTCGTTCATCGATGAACGACAGCGAGCTGGCCGCCCCATAACTCTGAGCATAGTCGATGATTCATTATTTGACTTCGAGCCACCACTGTCATAAGCAACGGAGTGTGGGATCACCTCATCGAATGGCCAACAAACTTGATACCCGGGATGTCTTCATCGACATAGAGTTGTTCATCTCCCAATATCACCCCCGCCCACTCCAACTCTCATCATCCCAGTCGTTGATGAAATCACGATACCAGGCCGCATGACCCAGAGGCCACATGGACTCATACTCGTCTCCCATGTTCACGGTTGCCATGTATCTCTTAAATTCTATCTCCACTCGTCCCCACGGTTTTGCTAACTATATCGCTCGTCCCCTTCTCTTTGTGGACCATGTATATCAAGTTTATACCCTGTAATGTTAGAGTTGTGGAACTATCGTTTCACCCTGATGCATGTATGTACTAGTACACCACAATTGCTAGGGAGTCCATGTCGCAGGAAAGTAAATCCTTTGTAAGTCCTGACTATTGTAGCGCAGGAGTTCCCGCGCCGGTGAGTTCGAAGAGAAAGATTAGGTAACAGAAAGAAGACACAGCTGTTGGGATAAGGGAGTCAAGTAGTTGCACAATTAAATGAATTTACTACGCGAAAGAGCACTACCCAACAGACACCACACCAACACCCTCCTGTAACGTAGACCGCGAGCGCGCAAGTCCGGCACCACCGCCGCGGCAACACCAAGCCTATCGGAACGGATGATACGACTTGGAGGAAGGAATTACAAGACGCGGAAGGCAGGCCATCACCCAGCTCCACCGTGACACCAAGGCCGGCCCACACCACCCGCGCTTCAACACCTCCCCTACGCGAATTGGTCCGCATACGATTGCACCGGAGCCCTACGATACGCCACGATTGCTCACCCCCTAGGCATGGGAGAAGGTTTTAGCAGCAGAGTCCATTGCAAAGAAGCAGTAACAAATCAGATCTACGAAAAAGGGCGAGCCAGCCGCGTCAACGAGCAAGATCTCAGAAGGTTCTGAGAATTGAAGCAAGTTCAACCCCGTTGACGCAAGGGCTTCAAGTCGCGTGACTGCGCGGTGGCTTGGTTCAACGTCAAGAGAACAAGCAAGGCGAAATCGAAATGAGAAGATTGAGAAGGGTTTACGTGGCACGCAAGAAGAGGAGGGAATTGCTCCAAAAGAGAGCTGACCTTCAGGGAGGCCTTTTGGGAGGTTTATATACAAGTGCGTGCGTCTCTGATCAATCAGGACCCTGTGCTAACTGTTAATCTATCAGTCAGTAAGTAGAAAGGTTTAGGAACACAAGGCGATAGTGACAGCCGGGGACCTTGCCCGCGCGGTGAGGTAAGTCAGCTGTAACGAAGGGGGAGGGGATGCCGAGTTGCAGCACGAACGGGGTGAGGCGGCCGTCTGTCATATACAGGTTTAGGACGCGAACAGAATGAGAGGAGAGTCAATAAGGAGGCTGGGAGGACGGGTGAGCAGGGTAAAGTAGATCGAGACATTGGATAGAGTGATATAAACGTGAAACGTGGTATGAAAGGATTGTCAGGGGAGAGGGTTCAATTTTCAGCCGCGCAGGGACGAGTCCAGATGTGGCTTCATGTGGGGGGAGATTGGCACTTTGATGAATTGTTGAGAGGGCGATGCAAGCAGATTAGATTGGCTCAGATAGGTGTCAAGGGTGCCCAGAAGTTGCAGTGCTCGTTTCGAGCGCAACGGGCGTGCCCACCTTACACTGTAATCATGATCTTCAAAGTTCTTCAACTGTAGAATGTCACGGTAGTACGCAGGCTGGATGACATGATCTTCAGTGAAGATGACGACGAATTTGCAGCCCACAACTGCGAAGACGGGTCCAGACGGACTGCCGGTACCGTCACGGTACTGTATATTGCCAACTTCTTACTTCCATGGTAGGTAGTATCTCAGGCTGGACATCCTGTACTGTAGCAAATACTCGACTATGATTGGATTACTGTCACGTGCCAGTGACCATGGCCCGGGTCACGGTGTCTGGCGACTATTCGCCTTATACAAATGCCACGCGCAGGCCCTTCATCATGATGCTCACAACGCCAACCTTCACAGACACTGACGCAGCGCAACGGATGTAGTTAGCGACACGTCGAGGACAATGACGACGAGGATATTGTGGCCCAAAATTATGAGGACGAGGCAGAACCGGGTCCCGACGATACTAGTATCGTACGGGCAGTATTCGCTGCCCAACTCATTACTAATTTAGATCCGAGTAGGATCTAAAGAACCACACGATCAATCTGGTGCGGCTCGCGCTCTTCCAGGAGCAAAGGCGAATGCCACTCCGCCGAGACGAAATCTCGAAAAAAGGTACACGGTGCGTCAAGTGTGTACCCTCATTGCTCCTTGCTGATGCGATGACAAAGTTATGGGCTCGCAGCGAGGCGCATTCAAATCCGTGTTTGAAGAAGCGCAGTCCGTCCTGCGCAGCACGTTCGGCATGGAGCCCGTCGAGCTGCCGATGCGCACTGCCACACACGATTGCCGCCGGCGGTTCCATGGGCAGGGAGAAGGCGGGGATGCAGAACGGCGAGGAGGGTGGCGGCAGGCAGTTGCTAGACTCGAGAAGAAAGGTGCTGTACCAAGTCCTTTTCTAGTCGTCTTCCTGGTGCATGGTTGTCTGATTATATGCCCGTTGGCCTTGTCTCCAGCCGTCTCTCAGGGTTCGAAGATGTACATCCTACGCTCCACGCTGGACCCCGTGCTCATCAAACGCGCCGCATCCTTGAAGGTTGCAAACGCCCCGGACGATGTCAACGATACCGAGCCTGGTGTGCATACGTACGGTAGCCCGTGAAACACCGCGGACCAGCTCGCCACGCTCGGAATATTGCATGTCATTCTTGCGCTCATCCTCGTGAGCGGCAAGGTCATCAGCGACAGTGCGTCTGGCCATCCTTTCCCCTCCTCCTCATTCCCCATTCTTTCACCCTTTACTATTTACCTACTCATGAGAAAGCTGAGCTGACGGTTTGGGGCAGTGGACCTTTGCGCACTTCTCCGTCGCTTGCGCCTCCGCCCTCCGACACAACTAGTCCTCCCCGCGCACACGCCACACCGCACACTCACATTCGACACGTACCCCATCCAGCTCCAACGCCAAGGATACCTCGACCGCACGCGCATCGGCGACGCCGGCGGTACCTCACAGAAGCGCGGTCGTGGTCGCGGCGGTAGCACGACGCGGCAAGGCGGGGGTGGCGGTGGCGACGACAGCGATGTGGCCTGGGAGTGGCGTTGGGGCCCGCGCGCCGCAGCGGAAATTGGCGAGGCGGCAGTCGCGCGGTTCGTTGCGGAGTTCATGGCTGAGCGCGCGAGTCGTGGCGGCGGTGCGGGGGGTAGTGCTGGTGCCGGCGCCGGCGCTGGTGGTGATGGTGAGGGGAGCGATGAGGAGGGTGGGGGGCGCAGAGGGAGGGCACAGAGGGAGGCGGAGAAGAGGCTGGCGGTGCTGTTGAAGGCCGTCGAACGTGCTGCGGGTGGGGACCTTTCCGGCGTCACAATTTAGTGCTGTAAATGATGATGACCACCTGCGAAGAATGAGAACCTCCGATCACCTCATTTGCAGGCTCGTAGGAATGGGAATCCACTAATCATCTGTAATATAAACAAGGAATTTTTGATATTCATATCTCAATAGCGTGTGACACGCTGCTCCGCGTAAGCTCAGGAGGACATCGGGCGTGACAGCAAGAAATACGTTGGCCTTGTCCAAGAAATAAATATAAGGACTACATCAGATTATCTTCAACACATTAGTTGAGCTTCTTTGCAAACATGTCTGCCTCGTCCTGTGAAAACCTCCACCTGCTGGCAAGCTTCAATTTTGAGATGATATTCCTATCCTTAATCTCCCTAACGATTCCCTCCACTTGAGCACTGATGGTGCGAACCTTGTGTTGTACAAGGTCATCATGAATCACAATGCTGTGAGAAACGGCTGAGATCCAGTCTGACTTGCTGCTGCTTGTGGAGGAGAGAACCTCTCTAACAACTCCATGCATTAATACCATGACCACTGTGAATGGAGATAAGGATATGTAAGGGAAGAATGAAGCGGCAACAGGGCATACAAACAGCGAGTGTCAAGACTTCGACATCATTGAGGGTCTTATATAAACAGTCAGACCTCAGCAGGTGTTTAGAGCAAAGAAACTAGAATTACTGGTGAATAATTGTGAAATAGTGGACAAAGCGCAGATTTGAGGGACATGATGTCGGGATTGCACTACCACTAGAGGTCAGCAAATGCAGAAAGGAGACTGACGGCGTTGGGACTCACATGCTATGCAGGAACAGGCAAAAAGAGGTGAGCAGATGGAGAAGGCGGACGGAGGACGCAAAGACTCACAACCTGAACAGGGCCCAGAATGGCCGAGAAGAGGTGAGCAGATGGAGAAGGCGGAAGGAGGACGCAAAGACTCACATCCTACCGTGACGCAGGGATGACCGAGAAGAGGTGAGCAGATGGAGAAGGCAGACGGAGGATGCAAAGACTCACACGCTACGCAGAGATGGCCGAGGAGAGGTGAGCAG
>QLOS01001606.1:0-26548 GCA_003313725.1 Russula sp. MG48 | reverse complement strand
GTTTTTGTGATAAGAGGCAGCATCATCGACGAATTCGGCTTCCTGCAAGACGATTCAGGAACATTAGGAGGTTATGAGTGAGGAAGGGACCAACCACTTTGTCCAGGTTGTTCAGCTACAGCGTGCCACCAGTACTGTACTTGATCGCTTGACTCAGCTCTTTCTTCTCTGTGTGATCGACCGGGGTATTTGAAGTCGTCGCCAGCAGCATTTCTTCCACCCACCCGCCCTTAGTGAACTGATGCCTTGGAATTCGAAGATCAAAGACATCCTTGACGGGAGAGGGCGTGAAGGAGACTCCATAGGACTTGTATGCAAAGTGACGTATGATGTTGAATCGGGATGCTGGAAGTGGTGTGTTAGGTGATGAAGGAGACGTGTGTGCGCAGAGCGTGCGGGAAAGGCTACAGATTGTAGACGAATACAACAAAAACTCGAGAAACTTTTTTTTGCAAAGCGTTTATTTTGGCAGTTAGCTATCTACCGCTATCTACCGAAATAAATGTTAGGCAGTGGGAGATTTCCAGGATCACACGCTGTAGCCGGACCGATGAGACCGGTTGAGGTAAAATCACTTACGCACATCCCGAAGGTGGAAAGGGCACGCGTACTGCGTACAGGGCAATTGAAGGTGTCGTGACCTCCGGGAATGGTGATCCAGCCGTCCATGGTTTTTCTAAGGACATGTTCCCAAGTGTTTTTGACTATCTGGGCGAATTTCTTGTCCCGTTTAATTTTTCAAGTTGTGGCAAGGATCTTGTCGTGGTGAGACGTGTGTTGAGGGCGTAGTGCCATCTGTTATTTGCTTCAATTACCGTATGGGGGCGCGCTTGGATCACTCTCGCATCTCAGGACCCAAGGCGGGCCTTTGAGAATGAGAATAAACTGGATAAAAAACCGGCCCGTTGGCGATCATCGTGACGCCTTGCCACTCCACCAGTACTGTCATATAGAACGGGGCAAGCGCTTGTGAATCAGAGACCAAATGGAGGACATCCTGTTTTCGGTGCTTCGCCTTTATCTGTACATCAGGGGAAGAGTTTCTGTGAGAAATAGTTCGCGTCTATCGCCCCCAAGGGCCATTGATTATCAAATGATGGCTATACACCCCGACTACCCCAACTGCCAGGGCGATCTCTGCCCCTCCCACCTCCATGTCCTCAACAACTATTTCTTCTTCTAACCTCCAATTGGTCACAAAAGCTTTGGCCGACTATGCCGAGAAGACTGGCATAGACCTCACCAAAAACCCTTTCGCAGAAAAGCTCCAAACATGTGACTCTGCCGAGGATATCTCTGCACTACTTCAAGACAGAGCAATGGCGTTCAAACAATATCGGGACGGAAATCGGAAATTGATCAATTGTCTTAACCCCGTAGTCCAATTCCTCCATACCTTTTCAGGCACACTTGCTGAGGCACTTGTTCTGGTGAGCCCCACCGGGTCAATTCGTCTTTTCTGATAATAAATTTATCCTTCCACCCTCTAGATACTGTTTCCACCTGCGAAAGCAATCTTTGTCGCTGTCGATGTTCTCCTCGGGGTATCTATTCCTTTACTTTCTACAACTGGATCCTGCTCATGTCTGGATCGATCAGGCAGCTTGTGGAATCAGTAAAAGCTATGACGCACTTGTTGACCTCTTTGAATGTGTCTCAAATTTCCTCCAACGCCTCGATATTTATACCGAGATCCCATTAACACCTACGATGACCAATATAGTCGTGAAGATATTGGTCGAAGTACTCTCCGTGCTTGCTCTGGCGACTGAACAGATCAAGCAAGGCCGGTGCTGTATGCAGATCGTCACACAAATATTTGCTGTTGCTGAACATTCCGTAGTGAAATTCGTAAAGAAGCTATTGGGAGAGTGTGAAATTGAGGCTGTGCTACAGAGGCTCGATCGGCTTACACAAGAGGAAGCTCGCATGACGGGAGCACAGACTCTAAAAGTCGTACACGGTCTGGTAAATAATATGAAGGTGGTCATGAATGGTACGCAATATTTCCTTGGAGACTTGGTCCACGTCTACTGAACTGTTGTCTGGTTAGACGGAAAGCCATCGATAAATGACATCCGAGATGCTCTTGGTATGTCTGTCCTGCATATGAAATTCGGCACTACTCAAGCAGAGTATTTGTGCTAGTCGCGATGCAAGAGGCAGCGAACGAAATCAACAAGATAAAGCGTCAGCTATCCCTTACTTCTGCCATAGGCATGCATCGAGGCTGATCGTGTCTCATAGGAGAGCAGTTGCAGAAGGAAGTCCGAAATTGGCTTTCCCCTCCAGATTCATCCGAAAATCACGTCATTTCACGAAGATATCATCGCCGCGGAACTGCCACATGGTTTACCCAGGATGCTATCTTCGAGGAATGGAAATCGGCAGGTTCCCTGTTATGGGTTCACGGTAAACGTGCGTGATTGTCCAACTCTTCGTCTTCGTTCACCTGCTGATGATTTCCCGCCGCGCGATTGTGCAGCCGGCTCAGGGAAGAGTATTCTCTGGTATGTGTCGCACCAGTTCTGTTATCCGGCACCATTAAAATCGTCAACCAGCTCCACGATCATCGAAGAAGTTCAAGCCATTTCTGATGCCGGACTAGGACTAATGGCATATCACTACTTTGACTTTAGAAATATCGCAAAGCAGGACGTCCGTGGCTTGCTCACTTCCCTCCTCGGCCAGCTCTCCGCGAAATCAGATTCTTGCTACAAAATCCTTTCCGAGCTATACTCGAGGCACAATGCTGGATCTCGTCAGCCTGTCGATGATACACTCAAGTCATGCTTGATAGACATGCTGGAAGTTGAGGGGCAGCTCGCGACTTATATCATCGTAGACGGCCTCGATGAATGTCCAAATACGGGTGTGGTGTCCCCCCGCGAATTGGTCCTGGACCTCTTGGAGGAGCTTGTCGATTTACGTCTTCCAAATCTTCGCATATGCACGACCAGTCGTCCCGAAGCTGACATCATAACTGCGTTTGAACCTTTGGCCTCTCATATTGTGTCTCTTCATGACCAGAGCGGACAGAAGAATGACATCAACGACTATGTCAGATCGATTGTTTACTCAGACCGGGAGATGCGGAAGTGGAGAGTGGAGGATAAAGAACTTGTTATCGATACGCTTGTTCGAAAGGCTGACGGAATGTAAGTTGTGAGCATCACTGCGTCGCACAAATTTTTTATGGGACTACACAGGTTTCAATGGGTAGTTTGCCAGCTAGAAACTTTGCGCGGCTGCATTCCTGCAAGTCTCCGATGTGTTCTCGATGAAATACCCAAAACGTTGGATATTACGTACGAGCGCATTCTGCTAGGGATCAAGAGGAGAAACCGAGAATATGCGCATCGACTCCTTCAATGCCTTACTGTAGCAGTTCGCCCTCTCCATGTCGAGGAACTCGCAGAAGTTCTTGCGTTTCGGTTTGAGTCTGGAAAGACTCCCGAATATCATGCGGATTGGTGCCTGGAAAATGCGCGAGAAGCGGTCCTATCCACTTGTTCCAGCCTAATCGCGATTGTTAGCCTCGATGGGTATCAAGTCGTCCAGTTCTCCCATTTCTCCGTGAAGGAGTTCTTAATATCAGATCGTCTCGCGAAGGCAGAAGAGAATCTTTCCCTCTATTATACCCTTCCCCACTCGGCACATTCTATTCTCGCACAGGCTTGCCTCGGCGCGCTACTCCGACTTGATGACCAAGTTGACAAAGACAGAATGAGGGACTTTCCACTCTCCATCTACGCTGCTCAACATTGGGTCAACCATGCCCAGTTTGAGAATGTGTCATCGAGTATTCAAGAACTCATGGAGCGCCTGTTCAACCCAGACAAGCCACACTTTGAGACATGGGTGTGGATATACAATGTAGATCAACCTTGGGACTGGGCGAGACACATGTCGAGCGAGCATCCAACACGGCCTGAAGCAGTCCCATTATATTTTGCGACATTATGTGGTTTCCACGATCTTGTGGAACACCTTGTGATGAGGTGTCCCCTAGACGTCAATTCTAGGGGAGGCACGCACGGTACTGCATTGTATGCTGCCCTCGAGAAAGGATATTTCAAGACTGCGCTGCTGCTTCTTGAGCACGGTGCGGACGTGAATTTCCTGGACCGTGGCGGCTTGGGTCCATTGCACAAAGCATCACGTAGCGGACGTCGTGACATTGTGGAGTTCTTATTGGACCGCCATGCAGATATCGACATGGAGAATGGGTCGGGTGAGATGTTATTGGATGTGGGACCGTGGAATGGAGAACGTGAAGTCGCACCGGTATCGCCACGGCACGGCGTGGAAGTGGACTCCCGTAATTTCGAAGGCTGGACGCCATTGAAGACAGCTTCGCGATACGGCCATGTGGAAATCGTGCATCTGTTACTCCAGAAAGGTGCTGCTGTGGACTCCCCTGACAACGAAGGCTGGACGCCATTGAAGTCAGCTTCGCTATATGGCCATCTGGAAATTGTGCAGCTGTTACTCCAGAAAGGCGCCGCTGTGAACTCCCCTGACAATGAAGGCTGGACGCCATTGATGTCAGCTTCGCGATACGGCTATCTGGAAATCGTGCGGCTGTTACTCCAGGAAGGTGCTGCTGTGGACTCCCTTATCAACGAAGGCTGGACGCCATTGAAGTCAGCTTCGCGATACGGCTATCTGGAAATCGTGCGGCTGTTACTCCAGGAAGGCGCCGCTGTGGACTCCCCTGACAACAAAGGCTGGACGCCATTGATGTCAGCCTCGGCATGCGGCCATCTGGAAATCGTGCAGCTGTTACTCCAGAAAGGCGCCGCTGCCAACTCCCCTGACAACGAAGGCTGGACACCATTGAATTCAGCTTCGGGATACGGCCATCTGGAAATCGTGCAGCTGTTACTCCAGAATGGCGCCACAGTGGACTCCCCTAATAACCAAGGCCGGACGCCATTGAAGTCAGCTTCGGGATATGGCCATCTGGAAATCGTGCAGCTGCTACTCCAGAAAGGTGCCGCTATGGACTCCCCTGACAATGAAGGCCGGACCCCATTGAAGTCAGCCTCACGATATGGCCATCTGGAAATCGTGCAGCTGTTACTCCAGAATGGCACTGCTGTGGACTCCCCTGACAACGAAGGCTGGACGCCATTGATGTCAGCTTCGGCATACGGCCATCTAGAAATCGTGCAGCTGTTACTCCAGAATGGCGCCGCTGTGGACTCCCCTGACAACGAAGGCTTGACGCCATTGATGTCAGCTTCGGGATATGGCCATCTGGAAATCGTGCAGCTGCTACTCCAGAAAGGTGCCGCTGTGGACTCCCCTAATAACCAAGGCAGGACGCCATTGATGTCAGCTTCGGCATGCGGCCATCTGGAGATCGTGCAGCTGTTACTCCAGAAAGGCACTGCTGTGGATTCCCCTGATGACAAAGGCTGGACGCCATTGTTGTCAGCTTCGGCCCAGGGACATCTTGATATTGTACAACAGTTACTCGACCACGGAGCAGCTGTCAATATCAATGCCGATATCGGAGAAACTGCCCTATATCTGGCATCCCATGCCGGGAGAACCGAAGTTGCACGCTTGTTGATCGAGTCTGGAGCAGATCCGAATTCCCGCACAAACGATGGCTCCACTCCATCCCACGCAGCATCATCAAATGGCCATCTTGACATCATTAAATTCTTACTCGAATCTGGTGCGGATGTCAATATCCGGAATGGCAACGAGGAGACTCCACTAGATGTGGCCTCTCGAAATGGGAAACACCAAGTCGCGAGGTTCCTAGCTGAGCACATGGGAATCGGAGATGTGGGTCCTTGGGTCAGCTTGGGCATCACCACCCCGGACACTGTATCACAAGTAATGCCCTCCGATGTTGTGGAGTCGTCGCTCAGCTGCGAGGAAAATGCAAATGCCGTCGACAATGGGGCGATCTCGTTGTACACGGCATCAGAACAGGGAAGACTTTACATAATATGGTCACTGCTCAGTGGTGGCGCAGATGTCAACGAACGAGGCTCATTTTACCGGACTCCGTTGCATGTGGCATCAATGCAAGGAAATCTTGACGTCGCAGAGATGTTGATCGAGCATGGTGCGGATGTGATGTCCCAAGACGAGCATGGGTGGACTCCGTTGCACTGGGCATCCGCATACGGATATCTTGACATCACGCGGCTGTTACTTGATCAAGGCGCTGATGTAAATGCAAGGATACTGGACTATTGGACTCCATTGCATCTCGCATCGACCCATGGTCATCTCGAGATTGTCAAGCTGCTACTAGAATGGGGCGCAAATGTTCATGTGCATAACGACATAGGCTGGACCCCATTTCAGATGGCATTAGGAAGTGGAGGGAGGAAGATTGCCGAATTACTGTCGGAGTATGGCGCGCATTGAGGGACATGTAGGGTATTATCGTCGAACAGGGTATCGCTGTACAGACTCGAATCCCCCTTTTTCTCGCCTTCTGATGTAAATAATAGGGAAGCAATTCATCGCCGTGGAACCTGCGATTCTTTGTTACTAGACCCAGATCTTTCCACTACCTCTATGTCTACAAGTTCACATTCAATCTCACCATCGTCGCGATTCCAGACCATCTTCGACATTGCTCTGAGAGAGTATGCAGAGAAGACGGGGAACGACCTTTTTACTCATCCCCTCACCACAAAACTGGAAGCCTGTGACACTCTAGAAAAAGTCCTTGGTGTGCTTCACGATGCCATGATCGAGGACATGCATTTTTCGGGACGGATTGGTCTAGTAGGGCTCATGGGTTGACATATTTCTTCGCAAACGTGTTCTGATGCCCCATGCTGTAGAAATTCCCACCTGAAAAGGCGATATTTGCTGGTATCAGTATCTTACTCGCAGTATGTATATCTTTCCCCGTCTGTCCGCGCGTTTGTAGAACCACTCTCAGGCTATATTAGGCTGCTAACGGACTTAGCACGAGCTACGACGCACTCGTCGAGCTCTTCTAGTGTTTCGAAAACTACCTCAATAGACTCAGGATTTTCACCGATATACCCTCCACCATGGAAGGGATATTACTGAAAATTAATGGTCGAATTGCTCTCCGTCCTTGCCCTAGCAACCCAGCAAATTATCCAAGGACGACTCGGATTCAGTAAGTTCTGCCTTGCTGATAGATCGCCCTTCGCTCAGCATGAGCTGCATGACGCAGGGAGGTTCTTAAAACAGCTGCTAGAAGAGAATGAGATCGAGGCAGTCCTTTGGAGATTGGATAGGCTTACAGCGCTCGGCCGCTCTCAATGTCTGGTGGTGTCGGTAGCTTGACTTGACATTCTACACAAGCCAAGACGGCACTCATTTTCTGGTTCGTGCATGCTCATACTGCATTGGGGCAGCTCTACAGAACACAACAGCTTACGTCGGTGGGCGTATAGTGAGGGCCAATAACCCTTACGTCACACTACCGTACAACCGCGCCCTGTAGTCCCAACCCTGTAGTCACCCTCACATTCTCATGTATTTCTCTACATGAGAGACCGCTGCTTGTCGCCAGACTCACGCGGTATATAAACTGGATTTTTTAAAAAAAAAAAAAAAACAATTGTGCGGTGTCCAGTGGTGCTACAAGGATACCTCCGGGAAATGCTGCCGCAGCCGTGGTGACCATGAGCAGGGCAGCATATACAGCACAGGAGCGGACAAGCAGAAGCAGAAGCACAGCATACCCTACCTGTGTGCCTTGAGGGCATATGCATCTAGCTATAGCCTAATTCAAGCTGAAGTCCCGCACGATTTAAGCTACAAGCCGCCCGAGGGCAAACGAATACTGCCATACCAGGATAGCCTGCGGGTCCGGAAGATGGGTGTTAAGGGGTCAGCATGCCACACGACTGCCAGTGCCAGAGGACGAGATCGATGTTTAACTAGTTCAGTCTAGTTGTCAGTTTTTAGTTTAAGTACAACTTGAAGACACATGTATCAGATAGAGCCCCAGCCAAACAGAAAGCCAGATTGCGGTACTACTTTTTTTTTTGGAAAGCGTTTTATTTTCGTAGTTAGCTATGTACCGCTGTCTGCCAAAAATAATTATTGGGCAGGGAGGATTTTTTTGAGTCAGCATTTGTATTCCACAACATGCACAGTGGTAAAGAGACGGTCCTGGGTCAGGCCGGTTTTAAACTAAAGACAAAGTAGGCTGTAACTGGCTAGCGGTGTCTAGCTCATGGTGTGGAGTGACTTGGAAATGACGGTGGGATGGGGGGTTTAAAGTTGTGTTCCTCATCAATCGACTTATGCTGTGGGAATCCGCACCATGGTGGTGGTAGCGGTTCAAGGAGCCTCCGATTGCGGTACTAATATCGAGTCGTAGTAGTAGTAGTGGCAGGTGCCGCGTTGGGTAGCTAGTGTGCAGGTAGGTATGTGGTCTGTAACAGTGGGGCGGGGCGGTGATCGATGGCGAGGACACGGAGGCCATCGTCATTGCGATGGTCACTCTTCATGGTTTTTCTTTCGCCAATCCTTGCCCCGGCTACTATGCCGTGGGAATCTGCGCCATGGTGGTGGTAGCAGTTCAAGGAGCCCCCTAGTACTACCGTGACTGAGTTAGTACTACAGTAGTACTGCCAGTGTACTCCGGGCCGCTCCATGCTCCATGGGGCCTTCGCCTTCAGTTAGCTCGAGTTCCGAGTCAAGCCAGTTGCAGCCACTGTACCGCAATTACGTACTAGTAGCCCCGGTCCTTCGAGTTCCCTCAGCCCTCCTACCCCACCAAATAATGGCTACCAAAACAAACAGTAAGCAGAACATTGACAAACTTGAATGCGCGTCGCGCAAGAGCCTGGCAGACCTGGGATGGTACTATCATGGTAGTATGCCCTACCTGCCATCCCTGCCTGTGAGAACGTCGTGAGAGATGTTACGATTTGGACCGCTTACCTGTACTTTTTCATTGCCCAGTACCCTTACCCTCTACCCTGCCGCCTCTGGGCAGCTCTATGCTTACTAACCACTTGCTGTGGTGCCCTGTACCCTGTACCATGACGCGTACCCTCTACCCTACCCTGTGCCCATGCCAGTGACCTCATTACTTACTATGACGCACTCTTACCTACCCTTGACCCTGCTAAGTACTTATAGTGCGTCGCCTTGCCTCTATGTACCTCAGACTCGACTTCTTGAGCAATCAAGCCAGTTCTACCCCTTCTGAAGCTCGAGTTCCTCCCTGGGACTTCCCTAAGTGCGACCTCGAGCCTTCACTGCTTCTCTAGGCGTGGGAGTGATAGGACTCTTGTTCTAACCACTCCGTCGCCTTGACAAGTTGTCCTCCCTCTCTCTCTGGGCTCAGCAGGTACTGGTTAACTCGACCAAGTAACTGCCTAGACCAGAAAGACTGTCCTCTCGCACTCGTGCATTACCTGCACTCGTGCACTTGTGAACCACACTTCGCCTGCGTGTTCCAGGCCTTCCCAAAGTCCCTTAGAAGCCTAGGCTTGGGCTAGACCAAGCCAAGATACACCCAGACGCACACGTCGTGCAGAAGGCCACACTTGAGCCTAACAAGAGACGACCCGCACATCCGAGTAGAGTACCAACTCAGACCTGGTGGCCATAGGGTACATCACGACTTCCAGCCTAACTTTCTACTAGTACGTTGGCTTGTATGGGTACGCCTTAGGACCTTCCTGACACGCAGACCGTCCCGTTTGCACCAAGAGCATCTGAGTCCCTGCCTGCTGGCCACCCCGCATGATCAAACACGTCTACACTCGTCACGGTGCCACCACTAGTACTAGTCACCTTCTCCCACATGCCAAATTGCCAACTATGGTTGTCGACCTCACTAGCTCTGGGCCTTACTCCCACAGGGATGTGTTGCAGCGTCACCGGCGACGACTGTCGTCCCTTGGCTGGAGCACTCAGATGTGGCATTTCCAGCAAGCCAGGCAGGTGTTCCTCCAACTGCCCAAGGGCCGTGCATCTCGTCTGGAATGGCCTGGAGCGGGCGTGCTATCTCTCCATGGAGCCATTCTCCCATCCTCAATTCGTCCGTCCTATCATGGTCATGATCACGGCACGTCGACGTGTGAATGCTGGCTTTGTAGGCGGATCCGGATCATCCGTTGGTCAGATGGAATTGTGCTGCACAGAAACCACGCCCTTGTTCCTGTCAGATCCACCGTACTAGTAATTACTCCATGGTTCCATTCTAGCAGCTGAGAAGTACATAATATTGGATTTGTATAAGCAGCTGGTACCTGCCCCATCGGCTGCTTGCAACCTCGATTCTGCTCTGCCCAGCTATGGCGTCCGTGCTGTTTGCATGTTTAGACTGAGCTCTCCGGGTCACTGGCACAGCTGAATAACTTGAAGTGACAGGCAGTGGCCACCGTTATGTAAGATGTTGTCCTTGGTCACACCCTTGCTGCATTTTAGCCCATCCAGCTCAGCTCTCCACTCTTGGTACCAGTTGAGTACACTCTATCCCATTCATGACCTCAGGCTAAGTCGTAATGATGTCAGCTACGGAGACTAGGTCCGAACCAAATGTTACAGAAAAAAACCTTCACATTTTTAACGTCTCAACGGCCACGTGGCCGGCATTATAGAACTTGAACCTGGGCAGCGTACCCCTATCGATTTGCTTGTGATGGAGAGCGTTTTGTGCTCACTGGGAGAAGATAGAATAGTCCAATGGTACTCCCCAGCACAGTGGGAGCATGCCTAACACTCTTCCACACAAAGGCCGCTTTTTTAAGTCAATGATGAGTGACTCGACTCGACTCGGTGTAAGGTGAGGCATTCTGTTGTGCTCGGAACACAACACTTCGGAGCGCCCATGATGCCATAACCGTGAACTGAGATGCCCCTCTGTTTGTGGTCTGTCCCTCAACTTCGATGACGCTCTCCGAGACCTCCCTCGTCGAAGAGCTGCGTAACCTGGAACCGTATAAAGATTAGCTTGTACGCTCTCATCCTTTCATTTCTTTATTTTCATTCTCCTTTGTCTCTAGTCGATACTTATTACACTCTACTCAAGCGTCGCCATCTCACCACTTCCCTTACAGGCCATTCCCCTTCCTCCCATGCGTCCTAGCTCGCTCCCCTTGATCTCGACCGGCGTCGTTTACGCCACCAGAATGTTTGATCGCTCCACTTCTCCCCAGTCTCCCTTGCTACCCAGTGCCCGGCGTCGTTCATTTTCACCACGTCGCCTCATTTCCCGTCAGTTTGCCTCATCCCCTATGTTACCAACCAGATCCCCTCCTTTTCTATATCCAACAGTTCTAGTATCAGCTCATCATGGCCATGCATTGGCGCATGCCCGAAATGTATATAAGTACACAGAAGCCCCTGATGTAGGGGCAGTTCAGCCTTGTGAAATCGACTCACTCTGTTCTCAAAACATCTCTGCATGATCTGCTTCTCTCTTTCCTCTTTCTTTTCCCCTTTTCCCTCACGGCCCTCGTCGCACTCGCTTAGGCAATCACGCCAACACGTGCTCCGGTTCGGACCCTTCGCCTCATTCCTGCTATCTTCCTCTTCCTCCTGCTCCTCCTCTCTCTTGGCTTCGCTCTCTACCCTCTCCCTCGCTGCCGTCCTCGCCACACCTCTGCCAGCTGAAGCTTCGACACCCCTATCTGCTCGACCCATCCACCTTGGTCTGACCAGGACGGTCCTGTGCTTTTCTCTCGGACTCGCGCGTGCGCTAGACATGCGCACTTCATCGGTACATCTGATTTCCATGTTATCAGGGTATCTTTGTTCACGGGAATCTGCCTAAGTGCGAACCGACTTTGTCAAGTTCCGCTGCCAACCTGATTCTCAAAGGAGCTGTGAATATAAATTACGACTTCCTCACAAGGGAAATCGCTGGGTACAGTACTGGTATTAGCCGACGAGCGTCGAGTTCCCCAGTCACAAAGGTCTCACCAGGGATTCTCTGTATCTCGCCTGGTGCACGGTCCAGCGTTCCCACGGAGGCCAGGGTTGCTTGATGTCGTCGCTTTCCCCTGTGCCAAGTCACAAGGACAGGGACCCCCATGTGGCAGGTTACACTTCTCAAAGGCTCGTGTAAGACCTACACCTCACCCCATACGACCGAAGTCAGCACACCTTTTCATATGATTACCAAAAAAAAAAAAGCCTTGAAACGCGTTCTTTTGATGGGCAATTCACATTCTACTGACATCTGCGGCCACTATCCGAGGATGTCCTCGACTGATCCAGCGCGGAAAACTGGGAATCAAAGAAACGATGCACCCAGCATGCCATGATGACGGCTACGGCGCTCGTGCCTACGGCCCGGAATGCGTCGAGCCCAACGAGGCTCCCGTTCTTGGCTTTGACCTCCGCTGGCGTTGGGATCAAGGGGGGCAACTGGAAGGCCACCCCTGACGTCTCTCCAGAGGTGGGAGTCTGCACCTCAAAGATCGAGAGCGGGTCGCCCATCGACGAGATGCCTGTCGGCGACGCCGTGAGGGAGACGTCATTAAGCATGAAGCCCGATGCTACACAGGCGTGCCTGGAAGCCTGTACGTATGCCAACGCGGCGGAGTGTCAACCTAGCCCCACGGATAGGGGAACCAAAAAAGGAAGTCGCAGGGAGTCAGGGTACAGAAGGACAAACTCAACTATCAAGGTAAGTCTCGCTGGGCGAGAGTCCGGTATTGCGGGCCAAGGGTGATAAGGTAGTTCATACAAATCCCAAGAGCATCATCATTTGCCTGCGTACATTCGCATGAAGAAGCGCTCTCGCAGGCCTATGAGGTGACAATGCAGAAACAGTTTGTTAGCGGCGACCCTTTGTGGGGATTGTGGACTCAAAGAGGACGCACGTCGAGCTTTTGTATGACGGTTGTGCACTGTGGCTGGCACTCTTTCGAGATGCTAGACGGGTTGATACCTGACTGCGCATACAAACTCGCGTCCGGTTGTCTGCTCAGAAGGGCCGCAAGGACAGATTCCGACGGCTTAGCAACCGCAATGAGAGGTGTTGTGAACACATTGCGAACACGAGGAGAAAAAGGGTGCTCTTCGTCGCGAGTGGGTCAGGGTATTGGTACGAGGCCCTGATGAAAAGATAGGGGGCGTGCTTTTAAGCAGAACTACAGGATAGTCAATATTGTAATACGGCAGCCGAGCATATACTCGTCCGTGACAAAGGGTGAATATAAGCAACAAACCTGTTCCTGAATTAGCAGGGAAAATGCTATGAGAGAAAGGAACTTGTATCATAGGAGGGGATCCTCTGATGAGTGGCGCGCAAGACATCGTGAGGCATTCCCAGCTAACCCACTCAACCACTGAAAGAAGATAGCTCAAAAGTGTGACAGATGGTCGCACCGCATGTCTGTCTAAAGCCCGATCATCAGACGAGAGGCTAATTTCCGTTCACCAGAACATAACGATTATAGTAACTGGTGCTGTAGGCGCGATGGAAGCCCGACCGAGGTTGGAAAGGGGCCAATACATACATATTTGAGCTGGTGAGAAAAGAGGGGATAGAAGGGCTGGAGATACTTGGTGAAAGGCAGCGAGTCCGATCATCTGCGCCATAATTTGACTGGAGGTAGACTTGAGAGCACTGGTCCAGTTGCTCAAATGCTTCCTTTAAAGGTCTTGTAAAGGTGGTACAAAGCGGAAGATGGGGGAAGGCAGATATACACAACCACAAGCCCCTTAAGTTGCAGGGGCCTCACGACATGAGCCTCTTAGGCTCTGGTTCGTCACAATACTGAGATGAGGGCTCTATCCGGCTAGAAGCTGCTCCCATGTCACGGTTCATAACACGTGCGTCCTGGACCGCCTTATCTGCAGCAGCACAAAGTAGTGCATGGCCCGAAGCCATCGTGGTGCACATCGTGAGATCAGGAGATGAATTGGATGTGTGCGTTCTACAGAATCATGAAATGCAAAAAACAAACGGAACTCTACCATGTACCATGTGCAAGGGGTCGTTTACGATCACGTCACTGTGGCGCTCTGATTCTCTGTCGCCCCTGGCTGAGCGTCAAAAACCGAGCGTTAACGCGTTCGTTCAAAGAACACTGGGTAAGAGCGCCGGGTCATGTATCAACTTCCTCTCATCGGGCGGTTTAGTCCATTTATCTTGAAACAAACCTAATCAGACATTTTAAGGGCAAACCCGTTCACATGGGTCGGCGCACGCACCTGGACATGCCATAAAGTAGCTTTCTAATGCGGATATGAAGCACTCTTCATATTCATGGGGTGGGACAACGGTGATGTCCTTCCCCTCTTTCCCCGAAAGGCCCTTCGCCTTGTACTCAAGGGTCTTCGCGAATGTGTAGCTGCCGATAGTGTCCACCAAGCCACAGTGAATCTGCTTCCTCTCTTCGTCGACGCCGAGCAACAGCCTGGAAGTCTTAGTGAGTAGAGGGAGAGAGAGATAAATGACGACATTGATCGCACGAATAGTCCATGATATTGCTCCTTGCGAGAAAGTCGCAATCCGCTCTCACTGCTTCCTGAAGGATCGGTTTGGAAACGGGGTTCATCAACGTGAGAGCGCGCTGCTGGCCTGCCGTGAATAGCTGGCGTTAATAAAGGACGTCATGACAACACAAAGAAGAAAAATAGACTTGCCTTCTATCCACTCGCTATCAAACAGCGTCTTTGATCCAGAAGTGTTCGGATTTGCCTTTACCTCGCGACCCTGGATACCCTTGAGGTCGAACGTCTTCATGGGCCTTTGGCCGTAAAACAAGTTCTCTATCACGAGGAGGTCCGCCTTCGCCTGCAGTCCCAGTCTCCAGATTTCGGACTTCTACCGTATAGAAGCCGAACAGCTTCGCCAGGATGGACGCTCGACTCGCAGTCGACACCATATGCAGGAAATAAGAGGGCACCAAATCGATAAGCACTTGCCTTTTTTTGGCGACGCGCCCGGGTTAAGCAAACGCTCTCTTTAAAGAGAGACAGTGACGTACAAGTCTGCGACGTTCCACGCGTTGACCAGAGTTTTCACGATGAAACGATCGTCCGACGTCTTCCAAAAGTTCGACCGACTCTTGCCGCCCTGCGCCTTCCAAGGTTCGCACCTCTCCATGGTCTTCAAGAACACCTCTTCGACGCCGCACCGCCTTCTCAGCGCGTCAAACTGCTTCGCGTAGTACACGGTGCAGCTGAACTTGGGCCACTTGCCGATCGTCCAGTCGTACTTGATGTGGGGACGTTCGTCGATCGCGAGCGGGTCCGCATACAGCAGCCCGTGGTGGTTCTTCGCGGCGGGCCGCGACGGGTTCTCGGCCTTGAGCATGTACCGCATCGCGTGCGTCAGGCTGCTCATCCAGGGGAAGAGGGACCCGTCGTGCGATCCCGGCTCGGTGGACTCCTGCGTCTGCGTCGTGCTCACCGTCGAGCTCCTCGAGCGCGAGTCAGCGAGGAGTCCCTCGGAGCGGCGTGTGCCCGTTCCCGTTCCCGTTCCGCGGCCGCCTGCCGTGGAGTCGGGGCGAGGATACCCTCCAGCGGTGCCGGCGGCGTGGCGTGTGCAAGGCCGATCGTGCCGATGCCCTCCACCGAGGTCCGCGAGAGTAGAGGACGTCTTGCCGTGATGAACGTTGGTCTCCACGAATGCCGAGCTGGACGAGTAGGTGCTGCCCTTCGACGACGACAAGACCGAGGTGCCATCCAGCTCGTGCAGGATCCGGCCGGCGGTGACGACCGCCTCGGGCATACCCGTGACCTACCTATCGACGGCCGCCATATTGACTTCGACGGCGGGCTTCGCCCACACGGATGGCGGCGCTGGCGCTCCGTTGGCGGCCATGCACGACACGGATGTGGATGCCGATCACTGCGCGGCCTGTGCGCCCTCTGCGGGCACATTGTGTCGCAATACATCCCACAGCGACAGCAGTGCGGTCGGATCGCACGGGTGTTCCTTTCGCGTGACCACCGCTGAGCATGACTCGGGCTCGTGCCATACCGAGCCTTCCCTGTCTGGACCATGTTTGTGGGACGCACCAAAGAACTTGAATGACGATGTGCTAGCGGAAGCAGAGGATCCGCCAATTGACGATAAAGTCGTCTGGTGTGGCGTGACGGGTCGTTGGGGGTGGGGGTGTGGTGGCGCGGCCTGCGTCTCAGGCATGCATGCGCGCGGGTTCATCATGCCCGCAAGCTCGCGTTGATAGTCCAACGAGCTAGGACAAACCAGCCAGTCCAGCCTCCACAAACCAGACGAACGAAAGGACGCAAGAGGGGACGTACCTGAACGTGAACGCGATCATGCTACCCCAATCCTCTTCCTGCACGATGACATCCCGCCCGGAACGGCATGGTACCCAGCATGCCACCACGGAGGTTCCTGAATAGCGTCGCAGTCCGCCGCGAGACGCGGGCGCGCATCCTTCGACATGTGCTTCGCCTCCCACGCGGCCAACCGCCGGCTTGCGCCGTACGGTGCAGAATGGAACTTTCGCTGTGCGTTGTTCAGCGCAGCGTTGGGCGTGTCGCGCAGCTACGAGTACAAAGCCTGCTCCGCGCGTTGGAACCCGAAACGCATGTTCGTCAGAAGGTGGAGGGACAAGCTCGAATCGCTGAGGTCATTAGAAGGGGTGGCACTCGAGAGAGACGGGCTTGAGACGGAATGCGCAGGCGTTATAGTAGCCGACGAAGAGATGGAAGGGTAGGCTGTATGGGTTGGCGTCGGCGGAAGGGGTACTGGAAGGAGACCCTTGGGTGTCAGCCCTTCACCTTCATCCGACAGGCTCACCCAAGCGTCACCCGCAGAAGGTAGCCAAAGCAGGTTCTTGCGATAAGAGGCAGCATAATCGACGAATTCGGCTTCCTGCAAGACAATTCAGGAACACCGGGAGGTCATGAGTGAGGAGGGGACCGACCACTTTGCCCAGGTGTTCAGCTACAGCGTGCCACCACTTGATCTCTTGTCTCAGCTCTTTCTTCTCCGTGTCATCGACCGGGGTATTTGAAGTTGTCGCCAGTAGCATTTCTTCCACCCACCCGCCCTTAGTGAACTGAAGCCTTGGAATTCGAAGATCAAAGACTTTCTCGACGGGAGAGAGCGTGAAGGAGACTCCATGGGACTTGTATGCAAAGTGACGTATGATGTTGAATTGGGATGCTGGAAGCGGTGTGCGGGTGACGGAGATGTATGTGCGCAGAGCGTGCGGGAAAGGGTACAGATTGTCGACGAATACAACAACAGCTCAAGAAACTTTGCGAATGAGAATAAACTGGATAAAGCGGCGATCACCATGACGCCTTGCTTTTGTCAAAAAATGTGGTGACTTACTAGGTGCCATCGGACATCCTACATCGTGTCGTCGACTTTCGACTCGGACAGGTCTTACAGCTCTGCCACATCTCGGCTTCCTCCGAATGTCTATCATGATCGAGCGGCGACGCCGGAGGGTTTTGTGCTTCTTCTATCTTCTATCTTGGCGGAAACCCAAGTCCCGCCTTGGATTCATCTTTCGTGTTGCCATTGGGGAGCTCTGCAAGCCGACTGGGCGCATGGCTCGTCGGCCCGTGAGGACATCGATGTAACCACGTCGCCGAGGCTCCAGTCGCGGTTACCACCCACATAGTACACATACGTTGGAATAGAAGGAGCAAGGGTATGTGGTCACGTGATGAGGATGTCGCGGGACTAGTGTGTGTAGAGTAATCTTGGTTGAACCCTTCAACGAGTCCTTGGGGGCGCGACCCCTCTCTCCAACGTGCAGACCGTTCCGTTTGCACTAAGAGTATCTGAATCTCTGCCTGCTGGCCACACCGCATGATCAGACACGTCCACACTCTTGCAACTAGTCACCCTCTCCCACATGCCAACTATGGTCGTCAACCTCACTAGCTCTGGGCCTTGCTCGCCGTACAGCCCGTATATTGGTCTCCGTGCGCGTCTTCCATTTCTCTGACCGCTGTAATGACTGATGGCGAGATTTCCACCACTACGGAACAATCCAGCGATGCTAATGAAGAAGCGGCCGCTACTTCTGCGCTCGTGCTGAGGCACTGGAAGGGCGGGGTGTGATGAAGACAGGTGTGCGGAAGGTTGGGGAGGAGCGAGAGTAGATGATGCTGGTTGGCTGAACGACCTTGTACCTGTGCCTGTACTGCTGCTCGTCGTGTTACTGCCACTGTTATCGTGCGGCCGTGGGGCCCGTATGGAGAAACGGCGTGCAGTGTTGGTGGTGGTGGTGGCGGTGGTGGCGGCGGTGGCGGCGGTGGCAGACGCGAAATGGGGGTTTTCAACAACCTCAACAGGGCGCGAATCCTCCTCGCTCGAGTCGTGATCCGCCTCTCAAGAGTGGAGGGTAGTGCAAGCTCTGAGATAGAATGTGCTGGGGGGATTTTGAGGGTGAGAGAAGACGAGGGTGGCATGTGAGGGCGTGGCGAGGAGGATTGTGATGGAAAAGAAGCAGGGCTGGCTACGCGCGGTGGTGTGCTGTTCCCCAAATAAGGGTCAGTCAGTCAGTGAGGTAAGTGACAAGGCACCGAATCACACACGAGGCGGGCTGGTCTGTGGGCACAGCAAAGGAATGTGCGGAGAGAAAAACTTGAGAAGCTGACTGGGAGGGACCTATGGAGGAAAGGCCAGAGCCTGGGGGACACTCGGGATCGGGAAGAGGCTTGGAGTGAGGCGAAGGAACTGTAAGGGCATACTGAGTTCAGGGGACCGACGATGGACGACAACAAAAGAAGAGCATTGAAACAAGTCAATAACAGCTCAAGGTGCCCGCATACGGGTGCTGGGCAATGTGCGCAACACATCCGGACGAGCGTTAAGAAGCGATCTCGATCTAGACGGATGATGAAAGGAGGCATTCTTCGGAGGCCAGAGGGAGTGCGTAGCTGACAAGGGTTGCGAAGTGATGGGATAAAGCAACTAACCATCTGTGGCAGAGTTCTCAATCCCCTCAAGGGCACGCAGACCCTCTTTACCCATCTCACCCCAATTCCAACCACATTCTACCATAGCCTTGCATCGAGCCTCGAGCCCATGTCGAACAGCGGTAACTCGGAGCTCGTCGAGTTCCTTTTCTTTTGCGGCTAAATGAGCCTCTCATGCTTGCAGTTCGGCCTGTGCTGCACCAAACTTGGACGACGAGGCGCCAGGTGATGTGAAAGAGTTGAGGGAAGTCTGTGACAACTCGCCGACAGACGAACCAAGCGTGCCAATGAAAGAGTCGCGCGTGGGCTTTTGGTTCTTGGAAAGCTTTATTAGACGCGTTACACTGAAGTCGACATCGTTATTAGTGAGAAAAATCGGACGAACGAACAGAATTTCGCGGTCCTGTATCACATTTCCCACTTCCTCTTCGAGTTCCTTGAGTGCGTGTAACTCTGCTTGCCAAGCTTCAACGCTGGTCGCATAGTGACGAAGCCCATCATCTGCACCCGCAAAGCTTCCCACAACAGCGATGACAGCATGGGCTATTGGGGCAGGAGAGGCAGACGCGTACGTAGAAAATGCGCCGAGGGAGTTGCGAGAATAATTATCCACGAGGACAAGTAGCTGTTTGTGATATTCCTTCTCATTTGAGATGAGGCTGTTTAGAAGCCTAGAGTCACTCGGACGATGTACCATGAAATACAGCAGAGTATGTTATGAAGGAACAGTGAACTACAGTGGCAGTCATTGTTAGTCACCGTTGCTCAGTCAGCCCAGCCCAGCCCAATTTCAGTTTCGACTTGACCGGTCCGGTCTGACAACTTCCGGCTATCTCCGTTATCTTATCCCCACAAGGCAACAAACGCCACATCAGGAAAACTCCAAGTGCTGACTTTGGGTTTTTGGGCTTTTACTTTTGTTATGGTACTTTTTGAGCTTTTTCGAACTTCTGCTTTGGACTTCAAGAACTTCAGCTTTGTTTTGCATACTTTTCCTTTTTTTTAGAGGGACTTAGGCTTACATGTACTATATAAGTATCATAACAAATAAAATCAGAGCACGCATGTGCACCGCTCGTCGCACAGCACCTGCAGCTGTCCATACTGCCGTCAGGCCACGCACTCATGATCGCACGCATGTGCGGTGTGCGCAGCTGCCGCCGCCGCCGTTGGTGTTGCTGCAGACGTCGTCGTCATTGTCGCCATTGCGGCAGCCACCAGTCGTCATCATTGGTGTTGCTGCAGCCGCCACCATAATCGTCGCCATTGCTGCAGGCGTCGCCATCGTCGTCGCCGTTGCTGCAGGCGCGACCGTCGTTGTCAGCGTTGCTGCAGCCGCCATCGTCGTCGTTGGCGTTGCTGCAGGCGCTGTCATCGTCATCGGCATTGCTGCAGGCACCGGATAGTAGGCTACTACTGTATCCTCTAGTAGACATTCTTATTACAAAAGTGGTCTTTAAGGAAAACGCTATCAAAAAAAGGTTGTCACACAGGCCGATGGATGCCGTGTCGGAGATTTAACTGGCAAACACGATCACACAACGCATCTGCATCGTGACACGCTGTGCTGAGTTTGAATTTGAGCCTTTTTTGGACTGTGATCGGGTGTGTCTGGTCGAAGATAGGCGCGGTCGAACTCAGGGATGGGTCAAGGACAGTACATGGCTGACGGTCGGCGGGGCGCACCCCTCTAACGTCGAATCTGTGTACATCCCTCACGTAAGTTCCTGCACGGCCGCTTCGTCACACTCTGAACCAGATGCCGTCAGTCTCCGTAATTTTTGCAGGTCACTCAGTCAGTTCTGAATTGAGATCCGCTTCGGAAAGTACCGCATCTTTGAAGCAAGCGGAGTAGGATGCACCTACTAGTAGTATAGTCGAATCTGTGTACATCCCTCATGGTAAGTTCCTGCACGGCCGCTTCGTCACACTCTGAACCAGATGCCGTCAGTCTCCGTAATTTTTGCAGGTCACTCAGTCAGTTCCGAATTGAGATCCGCTTCGGAAAGTACCACATCTTTGAAGCAAGCGGAGTAGGATGCCCCTACTAGTAGTATGGTCGAATCTGTGTACATCCCTCATGGTAAGTTTCTGCACGGCCGCTTCGTCACACTCTGAACCAGATGCCGTCAGTCTCCGTAATTTTTGCAGGTCACTCAGTCAGTTCCGACTCGAGATCCGCTTCGGAAAGTACCGCAGCTTTGAAGCAAGCGGAGTATGATGCCCCTACTAGTAGTTTGAAAAGGCGAAGGGACGGGGGAACTCTTCAAGTTCTCCGCCTCACTAACCCTTTTGTCCCATGTCTCACTGGAGGATGGTTCTCGACCAAGACGTGGCCTCAGAAGGCGACCTCAACACATACCATGTTGAGCGATCTGAGAGTGACCTTTACAAGGTGTGCACCCTTGTGGCACAAATCCTGACAGACAATGACGATTGCATAGGTTGGCTTGGTGCGGGTTGGAGACCCAGGCTACGAGACACCATCATTCTACCACCACCAGGGCGACGGAGTTCCCGTTGCACTGAACCAGGGTGCGGAGGTGGGCCAACGGCCGAAGGTCTCGTGCCCCATTTGCAGAAAGGAACTTCACGCACGCAAAGCGGTTACTCGCCACTACGATGATGTTCATTCACCGCAGAGGGGTTGCAGTTACTCTAGCTGTGAATTTACATGTATTGGGGCGCGCAAACTCCAAAGCCATCTTCAACATATTCACGGACATCCTCCTCCCCCTCGACGACGTGCCTGGTAACTCGAAAAGTGGCGACGTAAGGCTTAAAATGATGCTTGTAGTCCCTCTATGCTACCTTGCTGCACCTTTCCAAGTTTACCCTCGCGTCCTTCCCACCGAGTTCGCCATACCCACAAATAACGCCCTTCTTCCTTCAACAGGCCACCCACGATGTATTCCTAGGACCTGAGCTAGCTCAGCTGTGTCCATACTGTTTTTTAGCTTCTATTAACGTGGGTCTCAGGGTATAGAGCTTACGTCGTCATGTCTGTGCGATCAATCTGTTACCTCTGCTGGATTCGCCCTTCTCTATTTTCCTTCTTTAGACACGATACCCATGCCTGGTCCGTAGGACCTGAGCTGGCTCAGATATGGCTGTTCTTTTTTTTGGCTTCCATTAACGTGCCCCTCAGGGTACAGAACTCACATAGCATTATGTATACTATCTCCCACTAGTAGTTTTTTGTATAGGACCTTCTATACATTAAGAGTGTGTCCGGCACTCTTTTCACGTGCGAAAACGTCCACACGAGATCTCTGTCTTGCAGCTGCAAGACAGAGATTGCACCCATCACTGCCGCTGCACCTGCTGCTGCCATCCCCACCATCGCAGATGCCCCCACCACCACAGTCACCACTGCTGCCACTGCGGTCGTTGCCGTGGCCGCATCACTGCAGTCGCAGCGCTGTTGCAGTCAATGTGGTGGTGGTCATGGCTGTGTTTCTGCAGTCGTTGTCGTGGCTGCGTTGCTGTGGTGGTCACCGTGGCCGCATTGCTGCAGTCACTGCCAGGGCGGCAAGGACGGAGAGAAATTCGACCGTAGTATCCCTTCCACGATGGAGGGTATATCAGTGAAAATCCTGAGTTTATTGAAGTAGTTCACGTTTTTGAAACACTCGAAGAGCTCGACAAGTGCGTCGTAGCTTGTGCTAATTCCTTTAGAGCCGCCTAATAGAGAGTGGTTCTACAAACGCGCGGACAGATGGGGAAAGAGATACATACTACGAGCAGGATACCGATGCCAGCAAATATCGCTTTTGCAGATGGATATGTCTACAGCATGGGGCATCAGAACACGTTTGCAAAAAAAATGTCAACCTGAGTCCTATTAGACCAGTCCTTTCCGAAACTGGTTGAACGCATGTGCTTGATCGTGAAACACGCCAAGGACTTTTTCTAGAGTGTCGCAGGCTTCCAGTTTTGTGGTGAGGGGATGAGTAGAAAGGTCGTTCCCCGTCTTCTCTGCATACTCAGACTCGGAGCAATGTCGAAGATGGCCTGGAATCACGACGATGGTGGGATTGGATATGAACTTGTAGACATAGAAATAGTGGAAAGATCTGGGTCTAGTAATAATAAATCGCGGGTTCCACGGCGATGGGTTGCTTCCTTACATCAGAAGGCAAGAAAAGGGCGGATTTTGTACAGAGATACCCTGTTCGATAATACCCTACACATCCCTCAATGCGTGCCATACTCCGACAATAATTCTGCAATCTTCCTTCCTCTACTTCGGCTGCCTGATCACCAGACGAGAGAACTAATTTTTGTTCACCAGAACATAACGATAATAGCAACCGATGCTGTATGCGCAATTGAAGCCCGACCGAGGTTGGAAAGGCGCCAATACATATTCGAGCTCAGGCTGGTGAGAAAAGGGAAGGGATAGAAGGACTGGAGATACTTCCTGCCAGTGAAAGGCAGTGAGTCCGATCATCTGCGTCATAATTTGACTGGGAGTAGACGTTGCAGAGTTACTTCTTGAGAGGACTGGTCCAGTTGTTCAAATGCTTGCTTTAAAAGCCTTGTAGAGGTGGCACAAAGCGGAAGATGGGGAAAGGCAGATATACACAATCACAAGCCCCTGTAAGCTGCAGGGGCTTCACAATATGAGCCGCATAAGCCCTGGTTCGTCACAATACTGAGACAAGGGCTCTATCCCGCTAGAAGCTGCTCCCATGTTCGTAACACGTGCGTCCTGGACCGCCTTATCTGCAGCAGCACCAAGTAGTGCATGGCCCGAAGCCATCGTGAAATCAGAAGATGTATGCGTTCTACGGAATCATGAAATGCGAAAAACAAACGGAATACTACCATGTATCATGTGCAGGGGACCACATCACTGTGACGCTCTGATTCCCTGCCGCCTCTGGCGGAGCGTCAAAAACCGAGAATTAACGCGTTCGCGTTCAAAGAACGCTGGGTAAGAGCACCGGGTCATATATCAACTTCCTCTCATCGGGCGGTTTAGTCCATTTATCTTGAAACAAACCCAACCAGACATTTTAAGGGAAAACCCGTTCACATGGGTCGGCGCACGCACCTGGACATGCCATAAAGTAGCTTTCTAATGCATATATGAAGCGCTCTTGATATTCATGGGGTGGGACAACAGCGATGTCCTTCCCCTCTTTCCCAGAAAGGCCCTTCGCATTGTACTCAAGGGTCTTCGCGAACGTGTAGCTGCCGATAGTGTCCACCAAGCCACAGTGAATCTGCTTCCTCTCTTCGTCGACGCCGAGCAACAGCCTGGAAGTCCTAGTGGGTAGGGGGAGAGAGGGATAAATGACGACATTGATCGTACGAATAGTCCATGATATTTGCTCCTTGCGAGAAAGTCGCAATCCGCTCTCATGGCTTCCTGAAGGATTGCTTTGGAAACGAGGTTCACCAACGTGAGAGCGCGCTGCTGGCCTGCCGTGAATAGCTGCATGTCAATAAAGGACGTCATGACAACAGAAAAAAGAAAAATAGACTCGCCTTCTATCCACTCGCTATCAAACAGCGTCTTCGATCCAGAAGTGTTCAGATTTGCCTTCACCTTGCGACCCTGGATACCCTTGAGGTCGAACGTCTTCATGGGCTTTTGGCCATAAAACAAGTTCTCCATCACAAGGAGGTCTGCCTTCGCCTGCACGGTCTCAGTCACCAAATTTCGGACTTTGACCGTATAGAAGCCGAGCAGCTTTGCCAGGATGGACACTCGACTCGCAGTCGACACCATATGCAGGAAATAAGAGGGCGCCAAATCGATAAGCACTTGCCTTTTTTGGCGACGCGCCCAGCGGGTTAAGCAAACGCTCACTCTTTAAGAGAGATAGCGACGTACAAGTCTGCGACGTTCCATGCGTTGACCAGCATTTTGACGATGAAACGATCGTCCGACATCTTCCAAAAGTTTGACCAACTCTTCCCCCCCTGCACCTTCCAATGTTCACACTT
Source organism: Russula sp. MG48 (assembly GCA_003313725.1). Taxonomy (NCBI): domain Eukaryota; kingdom Fungi; phylum Basidiomycota; class Agaricomycetes; order Russulales; family Russulaceae; genus Russula; species Russula sp. MG48. The sequence continues at coordinate 1,738 of QLOS01001606.1, read as the reverse complement.
CGCCATGCTCTTCAAGAACACCTCTTCGACGCCGCACCGCCGCGGCAGCGCGTCGAACTGCTTCGCGTAGTACACGGTGCAGCTGAACTTGAGCCGCTTGCCGATCGTCCAGTCGTACTTGATGTGGGGACGTTCGTCGATCGAGAGCGGGTCGGCGTACAGCAGCCCGTGGTGGTTCTTTGCGGCAGGCGGCGTGGCGGGCCGCGACGGGTTCTCGGTCTTGAGCATGTATCGCATCGCGTGCGTCAGGCTGCTTGTCCGGAGAAGAGGGACCTGTCGTGCGATCCCGGCTCGGTGGACTCCTGCGTCTGCGTCGTGCTCACCGTTGAGCTCTGAGAGCGCGAGTCGACGAGGAGTCCCTCGGCGGCGGCGTGTGCCTGTTCCCGTTCCGGGGCCGCCCGCCGTGGAGTCGAGGCAAGGATACCCTCCGGCGGTGCCGGCGGCGTGGCGTGTGCAAGGCCGATCGTGCCGATGCCCTCCACCGAGGTCCGCGAGGGCACGGAGGACGTCTTGCCGCGATGGATGTTGGTCTCCACGAACGCCGAGCTGGACGAGTCGGTGCTGCCCTTCGACGACGACAAGACCGAGGCGCCATCCAGCTCATGCAGGATCCGGCCGGCGGTGATGACCACCTCTGGCATACCCGTGACCTTCCCATCGACAGCCGCCATATTGACTTCGACGGCGGGCTTCGCCCACGCGGACGGCGGCACTGGCACTCCGTTGGCGGCCGTGTGCAACACGGACGTGAATGCTGATGACTGCACGGCCTGTGCGCCCTCTGTGGGCACCTTGTGTCGCAATACCTCCCGCAGCGACAGCAGTGCGGTCGGATCGCGCGGGTGTTCCTTTCGCGTGACCACCACTGAGCATGACTCGGGCTCATGCCATACCGAGCCTTCCCTGTCCGGACCATGTTTGTGGGACACACCAAAGAACTTAAATGACAATGTGCTAGCGGAAGCAGAGGATCAGCCAATCGACGAAAAAGTCGTCTGGTGTGGCGTGACGGGTCGTTGGGGGTGGGGGTGTGGTGGCACGGCCTGCGTCTGTATGCATGCGCGCGGGTTCATCATGCCCGCAAGCTCGCGTTGATAGCCCAATGAGCTAGGACAAACCAGCCAGTCCAGCCTTCACAAACCAGACGAACGAAAGGACGCAAGAGGGGACGTACCTGAGCGTGAACGCGATCATGCTACCCCGATCCTCTTCTTGCATGATAACGTTCCCGCCCGGAACGGCATGGTACCCAGCATGCCACCATGGAGGTTCCTGAATCGTGTCGTGGTCAGCCGCGAGACACGGGCGCGCGTCCTTCGACATGTGCTTCGCCTCCCACGTGGCCAGCCGCCGGCTTGTGTCGTACGGTGCAGAATGGAACTCTCGCTGTGCGTTGTTCAGCGCGGCGTTGGGCGTGTCGCGCAGCTGCGAGTACAAAGGCTGCTCCGCGCGTTAGAACGCGAAACGCATGTTCATCAGAAGGTGGAGGGACGAGCTCGAGTCGCTGAGGTCATCAGAAGAAGCGGCACTCGAGAGAGATGGGCTTGAGATGGAATGCGCAGGCGTTATAGTAGCCGACGAAGAGATGGAAAGGTGGGCTGTATATGTTGGCGTCGGCGACGGAAGGGGTACTGGAAGGATACCCTTGGGTGTCAGCCCTTCACCTTCATCCGAGGGGCTCACCCAAGCGTCATCCGCAGAAGGTAGCCAAAGCAGGTTTTTGTGATAAGAGGCAGCA
>QLOS01001599.1:0-15713 GCA_003313725.1 Russula sp. MG48 | reverse complement strand
CATCGTTCATTACAAGGGTCCGCCGCGCAATTGCGCTTTTGTCCTTGATCGAATTCACCTGCCGTCTTTACTCGCGTCCATATCCCCCAGCTCCACCATAGAACCGAACGCAAGATGAACGCTGGTACTTTGTGGTTCTGTCTTGTCTATTTTGGTCTGGCTGCGCGACAAAGGCGTCGGTCCAGGAACGAAGGTCATGGGTTCCACATGGGAACGTTCTTCCCTGCTGATGTTTACAACGTAGCTCAGGTAGCTGGACGTGTGGGACGATGTATGGTTGGCGGCACGCCGCCGCACGAGTAAGAGAACGGCGATAGGATACATTCCCTAGCGTCAGACCATGAAATCAGTGCCAGTCGTGGTCGATTTGTGGACGTTTTACGCACTGCCAGCTGGACGATCACGGGCTGGAATATATCAGCGAGCGCGCGCCTGGGCAGATGGATATAAATAGAGACTAAGCTGAAGACCTGATGAAGAAAAAATATGAGCGCCGGTGAGGCCCACAGTTTTATACTACCGAGGCCCAAACTTACACTAATCACTATGTACAGCATACCGGACTCAATCAAGAGAGACAGTATTCTGCTTGCCTGAGAGGTCTTGTGGCCGAAGACCTCGGACAACGACTTGCGGTGTTTCCTGAGGCACACACACGTGTCACAAACAGTGCAATCAGCAATTTCAAGAGCGCAGACGCACCAAGCCTTGAAGGCTATGATGGAAGTCGCCAGGACGTTGGTCAACAAGGAGAGGCCAAGGCTGCCCACTTGCGCGACGTTAATGATGGGGGCAAAATGTCGATAGGCCTTGAGACCGCCTGGGCCAATAAACAAGGCAGCCCTCACTCCCACAGCGGTCGCGTAAAACACTGGTCATTTCAAGAGGGACGATTGACAGATGAGACGAAAGCGGGCATAGGGACCAGGAAAGGAAGAAGACGCACAGAAGTTAATTATGAGGGTGACGACTGGTGTCATCAGAACCGCCGTACTCTGATCGGCACAGAGGACCCATGTTCGCCAGACAACGACACCGTCGGTGATGATGTACTGATCCAAACCCGAGCAGGTCAATGGGTGAACGCTCACGGAGGTGAGGGATGTATACTGACGTTGATGAGGAGGACAGTATCAAACATCGACAGCCAAGCTGGCGGATTGTGCGTGAAAGGGTCAAGTGTGCTAAACCAGGCTGCAATGATCCAAAACGTGATGACTATGGATGAAATCCAATGCATAGTCGACAGCGCGAACATGAACCACATCACAGCGAAAACGATTCTATGCGTTTGAGTTTCGAGTCCGTTCCCCCTGTTCCATCACAGATCTTTTGAGAGAGGCGCCTGGAGAGTTCAATGAGGGGTCCTTACGTCATGACATATGTCAAGATGGAGATGAGAGACAAGTATATCCCTGGGAACATGCAGGGGAATGTCAGTAGCCAGTATGTGGCAAAGGCGATAACGCTGACCGTAGACGAGTGTTTGGCATAGCATGGTTATGACCCGGTATAACAGGACTGTCTCACGTGGGTTGAACGACACCATAGTCTACGACTGGCACAGACTGAGATGCTTTCACAACGAAGAGCGGGCGAGCGCCGACTGTTTGATATCTGCATGACATGGCAGAGACGGCCTATAAATGCCGCTATGAGGTAAATGTTCGGGTCTGATGGGTAGCTGGCACAGCAAAATTGGCGCCCGACTTGATTGATGACTCATTGATCCCAGTCGGGCCGGGTCCCCGGGCCGTCGGGATCGACGGCCATCCCAAGTGGCTCTACTGGTTACTGGTATGTACTAAGCTAAGTAACACTGTATATCTTGCCTATTTGTTCCAATGATCCAACCCCACAACTACCGCCGAGTATGATGGATAGTCAACTTTGATCCTAGTACTTGATTCTGGTACAAGGCTTCGAAGTCGAGAGACCACGCCGGAGTTTATTAAGCGTTCCGGCATTATTCCAAGGTTCTTGTGCATTTTGCAGGTCAAAGACCCCCCATCCTTTTGGTGATTAGCCGGGTTCTTCTCGATTAATAATGTTGATTATTGACTTGTGAGTTAGGTTGAAGTTTTTGGTTTTTTTTTCAAGGTGAATACCGCATACAGCCCATTCAAAACCTGAACGCCAAATCACACGGACAAGATACGGGTACAAAGGCAACTTACGCAGTGGGGGTTTCGTCATGACATAGTACATCCTATGAACTTACAATATCTTAGAGCCACACTCGAGTCGATCGACGTTGAGGAGGTGACTTGTAGCAAATGGAGTAGTACTAGCAGGCCACGCATGCCCCGGGAAAACAATTTAGGGTATACAGTATATAGACGTCACAAGTGGGGAACATGCTAAAAAGGTGGTCCCAGAAAGTATCAGATAAATTTACATAACTGCTAACGGGTGGGTATAGTATTGCTAGGGCACCAGGCGACGTCGCTTCCCCAAGATCTGTCACCTTGTCGCGGTGCGAACCAGTTTTAAGGGTGAGTGTGGGGTGACGGCAAGACATCCAAGTCGGCCACTGTGCCTCCCGCGCTGTATGTACCCTCTGTGGTGCAGTGAGGTTGTGAGCGACTTGCAAACCAGATCTTTGTCGAGCTCGACCTCGATTGTTCCTTATTGCTAACTGGCCTTGTCGATGGGCCATTGGTTGTGAGATAGTCCGCGAGTCCGCGGTACATGCGCGAAGCTCCGAACGACATGATGATCACTGAGTGATGAGATAGCACTGTCAGCAGAAAGCACGCGAGTCGCAGCGGGCCAACTCACGCCCAGGAGACAGGAACATCTGCATTGGCGTTCACAGGTAAGTTAACGAATCCCTTTCTTCATCAAGTTGACGAACGCACCAGATCCATGGGGACTGCCCGTGTGGTTTCTCGTTGACTACGCGGTCTCGGCATGGGTAAGAGATTGACATACCGTTCAGATCCAGAAAGACGAAAACCTGAGAGCCGCCCGTCAGAGATATGTACCAACCCGGTTTGAGTGTACGCACCAAGGGGGGAATTTCCGCAAGTGTGATAACCGCAACCCACGCCAAGCCCTATTGTCATTAGGATCAAAGTAGCCCCTGCGAGATGAGAAAGGCTGACCTGCGTATAGAGTACCCACCAGACACCACCCTTTTGACGGGCTTCTTTCCAGCGCAAGACGCCGATGAGCACGAGTGAAAGCAGGACAAGGTCCGTGATCAAGGTGGAGAGGATGCTAATCTTAGTGTGCTCTGTATGTAGAATCGCACAATTAATTCCAGTCCAGTACCCGCGGGATGTAGCTGCGCCTGACAACACCTTTCAGAAGTGCTAGGTGAGACAAGAAATAGACGTACTATAAATGTAAGAGGTAGCGTTGGCGAGCCAGGCAGCAGAGGCAAGAGCGATGACGACCTTGTTATGTTCCCATAGTGCGGAGCTGAGTGCGCCAGGTCCGAAGAGTGTTTAGAAGGGCGAAATGACAAACTAAGCTGAGCTCACATGCGCAGAACAATCAAAGCCGATGCGAACAAGAACGAGAGGTATCCGACTATCTGAGTGGCCGCTTGAAACTAAGAACAGGTCAAAGTACCGGGGTATCTTACAAGAGACATGATGATCAAAACCTAAGAGTACCTTAGTCCCTCCTGCCCACCCGAGCAGCACAAGAGCCAAATGGTTTCGTACCTGACAGTTAACCCCGTGCGACACGTCCAGGACTAGAAACTGGAGTATAACGGCGGACAAAGGGGACAAACGACATCCCAGGTAAAGCTGGCAGCATGGTATGACCCCTCCAATCTCCTTATCGAGATCCAAGCGGAACCTACAGGGAATGCCCGGGAAAACTTTCGCTTTCCCGTAATGATCGAGTACTCGTAGTCTATGTTCGTAACGAATTCCCAGCTAGGGCGAGGTGAGAATTGGGCAACGGGACAAGAAACAGGATGCGAGTGAAATGGCTCACATGTACAAGCCACCCAACACATGGACTAACTTGACCAGGATGACTGTCACGCAGAGCTTAGTCCCTAGACTCTTGGGAGGTCAGAGAGCACGAACCGTAATCCGCGAAAACGCGGACAGGATCGCGCCAATTTGTCATGGAATTTTGCGGGCAGTCAGTGCAGCAAAGTAAGGAAGTCACGGTCAGCAGGGGGAGGGAAGGGAAAGGGAAAGGGCGCAGTGGTCGCAAACGAGCATTGGTTCTTCGAGGTTTCCCAGCGGATTAAGTACAGTACACGCAAAATTCAGGGCCGGGGAAGTGCTCATGTTTCACGTCAACCTTGAGTTGTCCACTGGCAGAACGCAAAAGATCTAGAATAAGTGACAATCGATGCCGACTTCTTGCTACCTGACTTTACACAACAACTTTTTTTTTTTTTTTCATTCATTACAGACTAGGGCTACCATAGTGGAAGACAGAAGATCATTGGCTCGTTATAAAGAACAACGACGACTTCTAATAAGAATTTCCGGCCGAGTATCGGCTGGTGAGCTAAAACCGAAATCACTTGCTGTATTGTTATCATATAAGTACTAGTAGATCTCACGCTCGATGGATAAGCGCTAAGCGGCAGCAACCCATTTAGTATCGACCAAGGATTCTCACGAGTCGATTCTAAGGGTCTTGACGTTGACATGGTGTCCGACTACAACTGGTGTCGATGTGATACTGATGTGTCCGGTATAACCGCCATGGTATGCCTTGGTTGCGAAGTTGAAGGCCTCACACCGTGACACAAGCCATGGTTGCTGTGATCAGACGTGCTCCGATGTTGGGGCCTTCAAGTTGAGGTGTACCGTGACCTGGTCTGTCGTAATTATCGATGCCCACCGTAAGCCAAGACGGTTTTGAATTGCTGTGATGTAGCCGCGTAGCTGCAAGCAGTGCCGTCGGGGTCTTCTAGAGACTCCAGACTGTTTGGACCAACTGCCAGCTTGAGCAAAACGAGTCTCTGTGACTGGGGACGGGGTATGGTCTCGTTAGCGCGCCTGGGCCGCACATCCCCAGGGTCGCAACGAATTTGCAATGTTTCAGGATGGTTCTGCGATCGGGTGGACAGTGGGGAGGAGAATAGTCTAGCACTACAGTAGCAGGCCGTGCGCGCCCGCAAAATCAAGTTACTGTAAGTACAGAGAAAGAACGTGCTAAAGTCCATTCAGGTGGTTCTCGAAAAGGTTCCCATGAGCTTACATCACCGCCGATGGGCGTCTCCAAGAGATCAGGTGGGCGTCACTTTCATGGGATCTCGCACCCTGTTGCGTTCCGAACGAGTTTTGGGAAGCATCCGAGTCTGGCCTCCCACGCATGTACTCCCTCAGAGAGGCGAGGGTGTGAAGGACCAGCGAGCCAGATTTTTGTCTCACATGACCGCTTCTTCTTGCCAACTGCCCTCGCCGATGAGCTGTTGGCTATGAGATAGTCGGCAAGTCCGCGCAATTTCCGGGCGGTGGGCTCTTTCACGCTGAGAGTCAGGAGCAGCATCTGCACTGGTGTTTGGCAACTAGGTTAACAAATCCCTTTCTTTTCAAGCCATCGACGAACCTACCGCATTCATGGGGTCTATCAAAGGGGCCCCTCGTTGAGTATGTCGTCCTGGAATGGGAAAGAGATCAGCATACCGTTTAAACGTAAAATCTAAGGACAGACCACGAATCATAGGTACCAAATTGGTTTTAAAGAGTACACGCACCACAGGGGCATTTCAGAAAGTGTGAAAACAACAACCTATGTCAAATCCTATTGTCAACATTGATTTATAGGGTAAAAGCGACCACGGCAAGATGGGATGGCTGACCTGCGTGGACCGGACCCACCAGACACCACTCTCTGGCGGAGTTCTTTCCGGCGCAAGACACCGAAGACCATGAGTTTAAGCAGGACGACATCCGTGACAAAGATGAAGAAAATACTAATCTCGTTGTACGCTGTATTCTGGAATACTCCCAGTCCAGTACCCTCGGTATGTAGCCGTGCCTGACGACACTCTTTGGGAGATCAAATGCTGGGTGAGCTAGGAAACTGACGCACTATAAATGACGATAACGCTGGCGAGTCAGAAGAGGCAATTGTTGTGACAACTTTTGTCATATTCCCAGAGCCAGAGTGCAGAACTGAGAGCACCAGGTTTCAAGAGGGAAATCACATAGCAAGTTAACCCGTACATGCGAAGAAAAATCAGAGCTGATGCGAACAGGAACGAAAGGTATGCAAAAGTTTGCATAGTCTGTTAGAGTAGAGATGACATTATCGACGTACCAGAGTGGCTTACGACAATCATGAGTAGCTTGGTCTCGCTTCCCCGGTTGAACAGTGCAAGACCCAAGAGGTTCCATACCTGACGCATCGCGTCGAAACCTAGAAAGAACCAAATTAACGAGCAAAGCACACCAACGACATCCTAAGTAAAGCCGATAACATGACGTCAGCATTTCAATCCCTCATCGAGGTTGAAGGGGAACATACTGGAAATGCCCAGGTACTGCGCGTCCCTACCCGAGGATATACAATTCCATTTTCACGACACTCCCAAATATTGCGAAGCGACAATTGGACAACGGGATCAAGAAACAGAGAAGCAGTATTTTTAAGCGATTGGGTGGCACCGCTTCCCCAAGATCCGTCGCTTGGTCGTGTTCCGAACGAGTTTTGTGGGGGACTGCGGAGTACGTAACTGAGTTGAGCACTGCGGCTCCGAGTCCCGGCCTCCGAGTCGGCTCGTTTTCTTCCTCCCACCCAACCTTGCTTCCTTCGTTCGTCGGGGTCATCGCACCCATCTCCGGTGAGTACCGTGACTTTTCCGATATCTATGTCCCGCACCTCCCGCATTTTCCCTGTAAGTTCTCTGTCCATCGTGACGCAGCTGCCCGCCACTGTACACTGTCCCACCGGCCTCACCGCGCATTTTCACCTTCGACACGAGTGTTCAGTTTCGTTTTTCTCGTCGTCAGTAACAGTTCACCGTACCTCCTCCGCTCTGTTTTGGCGTTCTCTGTTTGCGGGCCGCCATGATCTTGGATTTCGTTCTTTCGCACCACTTATGTTTTATATCCCATTCCATGCAAAATACAATCATAATTTTTCCCCTTTACTGCGTGCCTTCTTGCTGTTGCACCATCAGCCTCGATCGGCTCGAGGGCTTTTCTTCCTCCACTTGGTGCTGTATTATGTGCTCACAATTGTCGAGTTGGTTCCAGAGGGTACGTTCTCTCCAATCCTCACGCAGCTTCCTCAAGCTAGCTCGACCCAACCTAGATTTGTCCTCCTCTTTTTCCAGACAGCTCCCCGAGACCTTTCTCCTTTCTGGAGAATCTCTCAGTATGCCAGAACGGAATGCGAACGGCCGGGTCGACGTCGTACATTCTCTCAGTATTATTTTCACCTCATCTCCTGTCCCCAATTCTGAGCAAACATATTGACAGTCCATCCTCACCTCTCCAAGCGTGCTAACACCATCCTCTACTCTCCATTACAGTGCTTCCTCGCCCGGTACGTACTCGGAGGTACGCCTATCGCCTGTGCCCCCTGATACTCGCTAACACAGATTTTCACGTCTTTATTGTTTTTGCCTACATTCTTCTCCTCCGCGCCTCCTCGGACCAATGCGGTCCTCATATCATGTCAGCCACAATATCTCAAAGCGTGTGTTTCCTCTGCCCTGGCGCCGGGAGTGTCGGGTCAGTCTGCGAATTCGCTCGGGAAACGCAGGGCACGCAACTCGGACAACGAGATCCAGGGTGTAAACAAAGACGCTGAACAGGTTAAGAACTAGGTCGACTGTCATTTTAATGGCTCTACGTAACATGGGGTGCGTGTCTCCATGCAGTCTGTAAAATAAACGAATGCTGCTCCATATTTGGTCCCCAACCGCGTCATGTGAATGTCGAAGACCTGGACATCACGCCTTCTACCCCATACGAAGGCGCATGTCCTTGCGGAATACGAAATACACTAGTAGGGGAAAGGGGAATTGTCGATGGATTCATTTCTCTATCATCTTCTCATCACTCATAGACTCCGGTGTTCTGCATTGCACCATGTCACACCATTCTTCAAATTCTCTCATTCCGGTGATTCATTTTGTACTTGCACTGACAGACCATTTCGGGTTACGACTGTATACGACCAATAATCGCCTGCTGCTGCAAAGCCTGCAATTACGAGGACATCCTTCTGGTGTGACCATTGTGGACTTGAGAGGAGGTACGACGCCTAGTTACAATCACGTATTAGCCAAAGGACTCGAGGAGAAGTAAAAGACCGACCAGTCTCAGTGCATCTTCCTTTGCGGTTTTCAAGCTATCACGTAAGGTACTATCATTCACCACTCACTCACCAATCGTGATTCGTGTAAGACTTATCACTCAACCGCCGGACAGAAGCTTGCCGTTAGGATCTCCGACAGAACAGTACTGTATACTGTAGCGTAGATGTAGATTGTACTATGTGAGCTGCACGACACTAAGTCGGCGGGCGCATAGGAAAACTAGAATTGCTTACTTTGCTTAATAGTCTGATTTTGTAAGTTACTTAATTTGCCATATCAAGCAAGCAAATTCAGGTTTTCCTGACTCGGATGGCCCCTGCCGCCCACCACCACATACACGTTACAATGCTCGTCTAATCTTTCCACTGGTTTATATTCCACTCAATAGGCACCTCCACACCCCCCTAAAAACGACGTACACGGGCCATCTCTGGCTACTTCGTGCGACCCTCAGTGGTCGCTGACTCGGACACGACCTTGCCAGTGGAGCCTGGAGAGTCGAGATAACCGTATACGTGATATTCACTTTGATGGGTTTCGGAGGGTATTGCGTCGTTTTGGGGGGTAATGTGGCACAGATCCCGCCCGCCCGGAGAGGTCGCCGAGAAAGTGAAGAAATACCTAGCGTTTTTAGGGGATCGGCTTGAGGGGCGGGTCATCCTATGAAGGTATTCTGGAACACAGAACAGGTACATGTACTACCAAAGTCTTTTTGTGATACAGACGATTCACTGCACTTTTACGACTACTATAATTATTATCACCGTCCCCGCCCCTACTGTAGCTTGTGCCAAATAACATAGGCTAGTCTACCAGTCACACCCTCGACCCGTCAAGAAGAGCTCCCCCCGAGGACTGTGTACACGTTGTAGAGGAGTGAAGGTGCGAGGAAACAGGTTGCCAGCCCTTCGCCTCTCTCGACCGCTCCTTATTGTTAACTTTAATCGCTCTGGGGTCGTTGGTTATGGAGTGTTCGGTAAGTCCGCGGTGTATGCGAGCAGCACCAATTGCCATGATAATTACTGAAAGACGAAATATCAGTCAGCAAACGGGTGCAATTTCTGGGTCGCAGGCACACTCACGCGCGGAGGTCTGGAACATCTGGGTTGGCATAGAAGGCCAGGTTAACGAATCCCTTTCTTATCAGGTCGACGAACGTACCAGATTCATCGTGTCTGCCGCAGCGGCTCCTCGTTGAGTAAGGGGTCTCGGAATGGATGGGATGTCGACATACCATTCAAATTCAAGATGATGAAAACCTAGGCACCAGCGTCAGAGATAGGTATTAAATCAGTCGGAAAGTGAACGCACTACTGGGGGCACTTCAGACAGAGTGATAACGATAACCCATACCAGGCCCTATTACCGACGTTGATAATAGGGATCAACGCGCCCGCTGCTGATGGGAATGGCCTACCTGCGTGTACAGAAGCCACCAGACACCACCCTTCCCACGGGGTTCTTTCCAACGCCAGACACCGACGAACATGAGTGCAAGTAGGCCCACGTCCGCGATAAAGGTGGAGAAGGTGGTAGCCTTAATGCGCTCTGTATGCAGTACCGCACATACACTTCCTGTCCAGCGCCCGCGGTATGTAGCAACGCCTGACAATACGGTTCGAAAGATGAGGTGCTAGTTAAGCCAAGAAATGGGCGCACTATAGATAGAACAAATAGCGTTGGAGGTCCAGAAGGCGGAAGCAAGTGTGATGGCGACCTTGTTATGTTGCCAGAGTGCGGATCTGAGAGCGCCAGGCTCAGAGAGGGAAGCACAAGACAAGCTAAGCTTACATGCGCAGGATAATTAAAGCCGATGAGAACAGGAACGAAAGGTATGCAAAAGCCTGCATGGTCGGTTGGAACAGAGATGATACCACCGAAGAGCTAGAGTATCTTACGAAAGTCATTGTGACCATAGCCTGAGAGTAGCTTAGTTTCACCTCCCCATTCAAGTAGTGAAGTGTCAAGAGTTTCCATACCTGACAGTCATTCTCGTGCGACGAGTCGAAACCTATAAACTGAACCACTATGGCGATCAAAGGAAACCAACGACATCCCAGGTAAAGCTGGCAGCATGATATCAACATTATAATCTCCTAATCTAGGTTGAAGGGAAACATGCTGGGAATGACCGGGTAAGTTTGCGCTTTCCAGTAATGATGGCATATTCGTATCCCAGGTTTGTGACAAACTCCCAGCTACCGAGCGGTAAGAATTGGACAATGAGATCAACCCACAGGAGGGGGGCAAGATGGCTTACATGTACAGGCCACCCAGGAAGTGTACAAAGTTGGAAAGGGCGACTGTGACGCACAGCTTAATCACTAGACACTCGTGAGGGTAGGAGGAACGAACAGTAATATGCAATAGCGCGGGCAGGATCGTTCCACTTGTTCATGGAATTTGACAAGAGGTCAACGCAGCAAAGCAAGTCAGCGGGGGAGGAAAATTTAGGGCGGGTTGAAGTAGTAGTCGCAGGTACTTAAGCAACCACGAGGCTGGAACTTTGAAAGATGTTGTCCAATGGAGACTCGGTAGAGCCTGAGACGCCGTTCTTTTCGTAACCTCCCTGCACTCGGTCACAATTAATCTAAAGTACCGGAGAGAGCAGCGCCCGTGAGATTAATAGATTATAAAGCGCTTCTGCACACTCGGAGTGGTGGAAACGACACTACAGTTGAAACGTTCATAACAGCACGCATAACAACGGGGAGTAAGGGCGCGTTCGGTTGCACCGGTTTCGAAACCCTGGCTTGCCAAATCGAGTCTGATCGACGTCCGAATTCGGCAAATCGACTGTTTTCGAAATCGGGACGTTCACTTCCGGAGCTAACGCCCTGACTCTGCCTGTGGTGCGTGTGAATGTCACTGACAAACGTTGCTTCATACTTTGGAGCTCTTCTTTCCGCAATGTGATACGTTACTTGGTAGTCATAACTCAAGTGCAAGCTGGGGATCTCTGTGCTATATGTATGGCGTTGAGATATTCTGGTCAGTGTGACTGCCTGTGGGATGCTGTGTGCATGAAACACAGCACTGGCTTCTCATTCCTGCCAAGGTCAATTGGCTCAATTCTTCGCTACCACCTTTGCCCTTTATTTATCTATAGCCCAGGGAATTGGCGTTTAATTACTCCGTATCGCTTCGGGTTCACAATCAGCACCTGTTAGTCCCGACTTGATTGAATTGAACTATGAATGATGGATGTTTGATATGCAGCACCCGTGTACCGTCGTCCTGCTCGCGGTCTCAGGCTGTCACACCATCGTCCCTATGACAACCACGTCGCCGTCCTCCTCATGGCTGTTGCGTCATCTCCCTCGCCATGGGCATCATGGCATCATCCTTCTCGTGCCTAGGCGCCATGCTTGTTGTCGCTGTCGTGGCTTCGCGCTCGGCTCGGCTGTCATCGGATTAGGAATACCTAAGATGGCTTGGAGCATCTTAGAGGCTGGGTAGCTCTTGCGTCGAGTTTAGCAAGATTAGTAAGTTAAGAGTTACATCAAAATCTGGTTAGTAAAATGCTATGTAATATGCACGGAAGGCGTAGAGCGTCTACCAAAGGGTACAGGTACGGTCCCCAAGTTACCCCTGGCCCTAATACCCCCTTTGACTCCCTCATTTCCCCATCGTCATATTCAACACCTACACATCCAATCTAGCACCATCTCTCTCGGCTCAATATTCTCCTCAAAGTCTTCTCCGACACCTTCGCCCCGTGCGGTAGCTCACGTCGCCAGGATAGGAGCAGACACCCTTATGACGCCGAGACACAATTCTCCCTCTTCAACTTGAAGGCTCTCTCCGACACAAATGTTCAGCCTGCATAGTACGAGCCCATTATGAACCGGTGGAGAGGATGGCTGAGTTTGTCCGACCGCTCTCTCGCCTTTTCGAACGTGTTCGCTGACCCCACGATGCAGTTAATTTTTTAGGACCCTGCTTAACCCCTCCATTCAGACAAGGCCTTCGAGTATTATCTTCAGACTCTACTCAAGGCGAACAAAGAAGCATCGGTCAATCCTGCCGTGCGCAGGTGCGAGTCTCCTTGCCGCTCACCCGCTCACTACACCGTCATCCGCTCCCGCACCTTGAGCCGAATTGCCCAAGTTCTGTCTGCATCAGCACAATAACCAGAACCCTCCACAGCGCTCCCCGTCGTTTCCCGTAGTCAAAGAATCGCCTCTTCAGTCCTCGCGGGCCCAACTGCCGAGTCCCTTTCTCTCTCTACTTCGGGGTTGGGCTCCCTGGGCCAGCCTCTTCTCGCAGCACCCGGTCCATGTCATAATCAGAGAACGTGAGTCATACAAACATTCATATCCATTCGATGACGTTGACCCTTCCCCAGGTCGGTCGCAAGTAAAGGCGCATGGATCCGGAGCTCTGCGCGCTTTTTGGTCCTTGCCGGCATAGCCACTTTCTGTAGGTCACTCCCTTTTTACGTCTGCACGACAGTCGATTCTGATGACTATATGCAGTCATCCTCACCGCACTTTCCGTTGTGGTCGAGAACTTTGGCTCGTCAAGGTTGCTCCCCGTCAATCTGAATTTGAACCTCATGAATCGAACAAACTCGTTCGCTTCAGTGACATGCACGGTATTGACGAGGCCAAGGAAGAGCTCAAAGATATGGTCGCGTTTCTTAAGTATCAATCAGGATTCGCCAACTTTGTGGGAAGCTCCCCAAGCGTGTGCAACGTCACGGTGCTGCTCACCGGTGAACCTGGAACGGGCAAGACGATGTTCGCGAGAGCCATGGTGGGTGAGGCCGGTGGAGTAGGGGAGATGGCACAGGCGGGGCAAAGGGCGACAGATAAGGAGACAGATAGGGAGATCACGGATCAGGATGTAGACACACGGTTGACGTAACGGCAGAACAACGTGTCTTGACTTTGAACCAACCTCTGGTCGGTGGGGCACACCCCTCCACCGGCATCCTGTTCCTTTTCGTGTCAGGGTGCGTACCTGCGCCTTCTCTGGCCTATTCCAACAACGACGAAGCTCTTTTACGAGATTTATTAGTTATGGATATATAAATTATTTTACTACTGCTCTTGGAGCTGGTCTTCGGTGCTCTGGATGATCTTGGGGAAAATGAACCTCCTTGCATGAGAGCTTTCCTTACGGCTCTTATTCGTCTTGGTCAAGAGCTCTAAGATCTCCAACTTTTAAGTCATTCTGGGTTTCCTGAAGTGCACCCTGTCGTCATTGCTATGGCCATCGCATCGATCCTCGTCCCATTCTTCCTGGTGTCTTGTTCGTCATGCTTGCCACGGCCGTCGCATTGGTATCTGCTCACCAGGAGGTATCTAGTGAACTACGAAGTTCTGACAGCATCATTGCAACGTCCTTCCGCCTTCCGCTCCAGCTGTGTCTGAGGGGAAAAAAAAATCAAATTGTTAGTAAAACACGTACGTGGCGAGGGGAGATGGCAAAAGGATATGTCACTGCGGATGTAGTATTCACCTTCTTTTTTGTAGAGACCTAGCAGGGAGGGAAAGCTCTGAGAGGGCCATATATCACTACAGTGACTACAGTGCGACACACGGGGCAGTATAGCCATAGCCAGCCTTCATGCCGTTTTTTCCCTTGATGAATAGCCTCGGACAGAAGGTAATATCGGCATGTCCCAGCTTTCAGTCGATCATCCGGTATTCGTCCGAGTTGAAATGGAACCTCCCAAAATGACGAACGAAATTTCTGCATTCCCGTGAGGAAGGGGTACTCGCTTACTGCGAGTAAGAATGACGTACTCAAGCTTGCTGTCAGAACAAGGCGGAACTATTGGAGCCTCCGGAAACCTCAGGGATGACGGAATTCTGCAGCGATGACAGCGCAGCCTTGTGGCCCTTGTCAGACCATCATGACGTGTGCAAATAATATTAATGTGGAAAAACGGAGGGCAAGAAGAGGTACAAAGGGTCGCAAGAAAGAACCGCACAAAATCTCAGTGCAATCCAAGCATGGCGGACGGCACTCTTACAGTAATACGAAGTTTCTGTTTTTCTTTTTGGACAAAGTACTGTACTGTACGTCGGAAACCATACAGCGTATTTTTCGGGGTCATGATAACGTGACTACCGTAGCCGCGGACTTATCAGTAGTATCACATCCAATGTGAAAGGATCCACAAGACATACGCCGGTAATCGTGCGTGCATCGAAACTTTCTGGTTACATGGGGATAACACCACCGGGCCTGGCGTCCGAGTCTGTGTCAGCCGTTCTTGTCGGGCGTTTCCTTGCTAATTTATGAGCTCTGTAAACCTTCAAGTCATTATCTCAGGCTGTTTCGATGCTGCCTCGAGGTTACAATTTCATGTACGAATAGGAATGGATCTATAAAAGTACATGCAGGAAAACATCACGACCTAAGCAAACACGGTTGTTGTTAGTCACTGCACCGTGACTACTATATAGCTGCCAGCAATACCGACAAGTTCTTCTGGAGCTCCACGCTGCTTGTCATAATGTCAGTTTGGTCAAAAGCGATATCTGTAACTAGGGATATGGTAAGGTCTTGTTCGAGTGTCCCGTTCGCACATCCGCGAGACCTCAATGAAGTTACGACGTCTTTGAACGAGTTCTGTACTCAGACGGGTCCTAGAGAAGGTAAATCATAAAGTGTGGCGTGGTGGTGTAGTACTAGTAAATGCCGTGCAAGCCCCCCCAAAAATGAATAAGGTACACATAGGTGTGGAAGGTGAATCTTTGAAAGCTATCACATAACCGCTAACAGGTGGGTATAGTATCCTCTGGCGATCAGACAACGTTGCTGCCCCAAGGTCTGTTACTTGATCGTGTTCTGGACTTGTTCCGTCGGAAGCTGCGGGGCAAGGCGTCCTAGTGGACCGCTCCACCGCCCTCGCTGTGTATACTCCCTACGACGAAGTGAGGCAGCGAAGGATGGCTTCTTGTCCCACCTGACCGCTCCTTGCTGCCAGCTGCCGCCAATGTGATTCGTTGATTGTGTTATAGTCGGAAAGTCCGCGGTGCATACGCGAGGCACAGAGCGACGTGATGATTACTGGGTGACGAAATAAAAATTAGTCAGAAAAATATGTACAATCTCCAAGCTGCAATCCGACCCACGCCCAGGAGTCAGGAACATCTGCGTTGGCGTTGACGGTCAGCTCTTCTTGTCAAGTCGTCGACGTACGTACCAGATTCATGGGTTCTGTTGAAGCGATTCGTCTTTCAGTACGTGGTCTCAGTATGACGAGATAGCCATACCGTTCAAATTCAAAAGGATGAAAACCTGGGGGCCAACTATCAGCCATAGGTACTAAATTTGTCAGGATAGACGCACCATGGGGGGCACCTCAGCCAATGTGAAAACGAAAATCCATCCCAAGCCCTATTTCCAGTGTTCTTACAAAAGGATCAAAGTAGCCGCAACGGTATGAAAAGGCTTACCTGCATGTAGAGGAGCCACCATATGCCATCCCTCTGGTGCT
>QLOS01001596.1:0-43467 GCA_003313725.1 Russula sp. MG48 | reverse complement strand
TCTTGTACAGGCTTGTACAAGCCTGTACAAGACCCCACAAGAATTTTGAGGAAAAACTGATGTAGAGAGCTAGGCCCCAAGCTAGTTTATAGAATGTTCATGAATGTCCTCACACCACCATCTGGGCCATCATAAGATGTTCACATTATAAAGCTTCTCAATGTTAACCACCATAAGAAACTAAGTGAGAACAACCTTTGAACGATTATTCTTAAAAAGGTACATAACCTTCTCAAGGCATAGAAATTGATGAACTAATATTCTTTCCAAGATTATTAAACACCTCAATGGTCAAAAGATCTAGTTTAGCTCTATTAACTTCATTTGTTTCCACTAGGTAAAGCAGGATGCAAATAGTGCCCTGAAGACTATTACCTCCTATTTCACAATTTGGGTTAGAGTCCTGCCTAACACTATCACTGGCAACACAGCATTTAATTCTTCTTAAGAAATCCTCTAACTCCTCAATCACTACAGCATTCATAATATCAATGTTATATATCACAAGTTAACTGCCCAGTTTCTCACTGGTAGTCCATTGTGAGCACCCATCAACAATCTTAGTCCTGTTAAGGCTCACTGGGGCCTGCGGGCCTGGGTGAGGCTTTCTAGTGTCTACGTCCCACTCGACTTAGCCTTGGTGGTGTCCCAAGGTCTTAAGTGCGATAAGATAACAGATGACCCACACTATCGTGAGATAGGTGAGGATCAGGGTGATAAGGAGCAAGATCTTGAAGTAAGAGAGATCGATCTTGAAGAAGATAAGATCGCAGTCTTGAAGAACACAAGTACAACTGGACTCGAGCTTTGAGTGTCTTAGATCGGACTCAGATGAGAGCGCAAAGACAAATCAAGTATATTGTGACTTATCAGCAAGATAAGTCACAAGTCGAAATCGTACAGTGATTGAGATGAAACCAAGCTCGAAACTGAGGAATAAGTCCCCAGTTTCCTGTCCTATATATACGTTCACGGGAGTAAGGTGGGTCGCGTGCGTAGGGAGATAAGCTATACAAGGAGATATTCAGGACTGCGCAGATCAAAAGGTGAAACCGGATCATTGTACATAAGGGGCAGTCCGGGTGTGAGCAAGTGCCGGTGGAGTTACAGAGTGACGTCATGTCACACCACTGCCCGTTCTGTCCAGGACTCTGGGCTGGAAGTGGCGCGCGGATGACGCACTCTGTAACAGAAGATGAGGCTTCTAACGTAAAAAGAGACCTGCCATTTCTTGTCCCTTACCCACGCGCCCACTCGTGACAAGTCCTCTCAAGAATGTTGCTAATAGAATCACCACCTGCTACACCATGCATAGGGTGCATCACAACATCTTAAGTCAAGCACTTAAGCTGCAACTTAGAGTACTTAAAGACAATGAAGTAGAGGGTGAAAGGGGAACTTTGTCATTGCTACAAAGTCCCACTAACAGCTCCTTTGAGACATATGCAAAAGAGATGAGATCAAGCATCAAGTAGAAGAGATAAGATTGCAACCAAACTGATATCGCAATCTGGGAGGCAAGTGTGCATAAAGAAGTTAAGCTGAAGCTTAGAAAGTAAGTCCCAAGCTTCTCCTATCATGGCTACAAGGGGCTGTGGCTCAAAGTGAGCACATGATTGTGGAAAACTCTGAGATGCCTGAGCACTCAATTCTGGTAGGTTAACCTTAAGTCTTTATTTAAACACTTTGCCAAAGTCTTGTAATTCACATGACTATGTGAACTACTTCTCAAATAGGAAGGTAACACATCAGCAAACCTACAAAAAACTTTCTAACTTTTACAGTCTTTTAGGCACTTTTCAGCTTGTCAGCAAGTGTACAAGTCCAAAAGTTCAGAAAGATGACAAGTTGTATGGTGTTGAATTAATGTTGTCATTAATATACTGTATATACAATTTAAATATATATATAAATCCAACTAAAAATAAATAAATTAGAAGGAACAAAAAAAGGGAGCCGTGTAGTAGGCTCCCTCCCGCTGCCACCGCCGCCACCACCGTGCCCACTGGTGCAGCCGCTGCTGCCATGCCCGCCAGTGTAGCTGCTGCCGCTGTGCCCGCTGGTGCAGCCGCCGCCGCCATGCCCGCTGGTGCAGCCACCACCGCCACGCCTAGTGTTTTAAAGTCCGGTCCAGTCTGGTTTTCGGGCCTGATTGCCGTTGAACTGGAACCAGAACCAGTCAGACACAGTGAAGATTTTGCTGAAAACCAGACTGAACTGCTTGTGACTGGTCAATATCAGTTCAGTCTAAGCCTCAAAACCGGTCCAAATCAGTCTAAACTGGGACCGGTCAATGACCTGTTCAGATCAGTTCCATGTGCAGCTCAGACTGGTTTTCATCACGCGTATGCATACAATTTCAAGACTATTATTGAGAGAACTTTCATTGACGATTACTATTGCTAAATGTATATCTATGTAATGTAATAATGCCCTGCTGCTGCCACTGCCGCCCCAGCCACAGACATATTGCTGCCCCCACTGTGGTCACTGTTGTGTCCTCACCACACAGTCGCTGTTGCTGCCCCCGTCGTGGTCACCGTTGCTGCCCCCGTCGTGGTCGCCATTGCTGCTTCCGCCATGGTCACTGTTGCTGTCCCCACCACAGTCGCCGTTGCTGCCCCACCACCGCCACCGCCGCTGCCCCCGCTGCGATTGCCCCTGCTGCCCCTGTCACGGTCGCCGTTGCTTGCCCTGTCACGGTCGCTGTTGCTGCCTCCGCCATGGTCGCCGCTGCCACTGCTCCTGCCTCTGCCACCACTGCCACCACCACTCTTGGGTCCAGCTGTTGCGCCCACTGCTGCTGCCGTTGTTGTTGCCACCGCCATTGCTACTGATGACGGTGGTGGTGACGATGCGGTGGCTGGTGACAATGTGAGGTGATGATACGGCAACAGTGGCGGTGACATGGCGGTTGTTTTGAGCCAAAGAAAGCAGAACCACCCCTAACTCGTGTTGCGAGAGAGGGGGTGGTGATGGTGGCGGTGATGCCGTGACGTTGCGGCAGTCTCGTGACAGTGAAACAGAGAAAAGCCAGCCCCAGCCTGCATTTGCAAGCGAGAAGGGGTGGCCATGTACCTATGAATGATGAGATGAGTTGTCAGCCATTGACAAGAGAAAAGAAAAGAAAAACAAAGTGACAGCCTGTTACGATTGCGCTGCCTTTGCACACTGACCCAACCATTACGCAGTCTCTGGGACTTGTGGCTGGTTACCTGACAAGACAAGGATGGAATTAGGATCTCCCTGGGAGGCCGTACACTGAATGCAGACTAGCTACACTACGGACATTGGTATGGACATTGAACTGGACTGATTAGGAAGGAGCTCCTAGCCTCATGCTACAAGCGCATGGTTGTGGTACCCACATGGCACCTGCAGGTGCAGGCGTGCAGCACATCACCTTGGCACATCACAGCACGCTGAAGGCGTGTTCCCTAGGTCCTAGGGTGTAGTGCAGACGTGTTCCGGTGTGGATGCAGGCCGCGCGTCCTTACGATAACGGACTCTTAGCTGATTGGACATCTGGACTGACCCTTGACATCATACTGTACGTGCGTCCATCAGATTGAACTAGAACGCTGCCGCGCCCTTATGGCGTGTGCTCTGGACCTTTATGACGACATGGCCCCTATGCCCTGGCACTTACGCATCCCTCTTGATAGGGGCCTGACTGGTTTACTATAAGTAGTATGCATCTCTGTCATGTAGCAGACAGACTCGACCTCTTCAATAATACAGCCTACTGAACCTTGGAATCCCTGCAGTGGGAAGCACCCCAAGGCTAGAACGAACCAGAACAGACCTTCAAGGACCACCAGTACACTCCGCTCTTTGCTCTATCCCTCCATCTCCTCCCTTGTATTCAGGGAACCCTTGGTCTTGAACCCCCTTGCGCTTGTACACTCCATTGTGCTTGCGCCGCTTGTGCATTAGTGCACCTCTGTTGGCCTACATCTTGTGCCACTGTAAACAAGAGAAGAACACTATCCAAACGTCCACAGTGCATGCAGCACTACTATGAAGCAGGACTTGGGCTGAACCAAGTCACCGATAAGCAAGTCGCTTAGAACGCCCAAGGCTGAGCGTAACACAGCCGCTGCTGTCATTGGTGCCGCCGCCATGGTGCTGTCGCCGCCGTTGGTGCCACCGCCGTTGGTGCCGCCACTGTTGGTGCCGCCGCTGTTCCTGGTGTCACCGCCGCTGGGTCGCCACCACTGGTGTCGCCAGTACTAGTGCTGGTGCCACCATGCTGGTCAATTGTTACGACTCCACAGGTCGTTCATGGCGAAAGCACAAGCCGGGCAACCACAGCACAAGGCAAAGGCAAGCCAAGTGATCTTTGAGGCACGTGCAATGGCAAGCACGTGGTCGACTGAGCTAAGCTGATCACATGAGGCGCTACGTGACCATGAGACTAGAGGTAAGACACGTGATGTGACAGGTCACGTGAATGGCAGGGCAAGCGTCAGACAGAGGGACTACCAATGTGGCTCCCTAAGTGGACACAAGATACAGCAGAGTCTTTGCAGCAGACTCTGGTCGGTGTGGAGAGGGAAGCAGGAGTGACCCAAGAGGCTTGACTACTCAAGGGGATCTGGCAGACTGGCAGACAGGGGAAGGCGACTAGTATGGATATTGGACTAAGTCTGAGATGGGGCGTATCCATCTCAGCAGGCTACCTTATATACATGAGGGCTCATCTATGTATGGTAAGGATCTCTCAGGCGGCGCAGGCTGGCACTGGTTCTAAGTATAGTAGCTCCACATAGTGGAGTGCGAGGCTGTATTGTACTGCTCCACATAGGGTGGAGCGTGAGTCTAGGCATAGTGGGGCGGGGTGGAGCGAGGTAGCAAAGGCAAGTCATAATCTAAGAATAGAAGTGGCAACAACGGGGAATCCCTAGGGGAATCCCCGGCATTAGGCGAAGGCAGTCTGGAATGGTCTAGGCTGCGGAGTCATACTCCATCAGCCACTATTGAGTCATAGTGAGTCATAAGGCATCTATGGAGATCTCCGGCGGAGATCTCCGTCACAGCAAAGTCCGGTATCCTCTTGGCGGAATGCTCTACACCAAGGGTTTGCACTAGGAACTTGGGGTAATGGGCCAGCGGCCCGGGCAGCATGGCGGTCCGGGCGGTACTGTGGACTGGTCTGGCTTTTGACTATGGACGGCGAGGGATGTCATAACATCAATATACCTGGGTGGTTGTTAGTTAGTAAGAGTGATACAAAAAAACAAAAAAAAAGGATAACTTACCAAGAGCGCAGCGTCAAACATCGTGGGCGAAGGAGCAAGGGAGCGGTGAGTGAGAGTGACCGGTTCAACCCAGTTATGACTGGTTTTGGCCGGTTCTTACTCTACAAGGAAATAGATAGAACCACAGACCGGACTGTACCCCAAATCAGGAAAACTGTGACCGACGGTCCAGTTCTCACCAGTCAGAGTTCGGTCCGGTCCCTGGTTATTTCCCAGTCCTATGGACTGGACCTGTAAACACTAGCCACACCCACTGGTGTAGCCGCTGCCGCTGCGCCCGCTGGTGCAGCCGCCGCCACACCCACTGGTGCAGCTGCCGCCACCGCGCCCACTGGTGCAACTGCCACTGCCACGCCCACTGGTGCAACTGCCACCGCCGTGCCCGCTGATGCAACTGCCACCGCTGTGCCTGCTGGTACAACTGCCCCCGCCGCACCTGCTGGTGCAGCTGCCCCCGCTGCACCTGCTGGTGCAGCTGCCACCGCTGTGCCCACTGGTGCAGCCACCGCCGCTGCCACTGCTGCCTCTGTTGCCGCCACACTGCTGTCATTGTTGCCACAGCCATTGCTACTGCTGTCGTAGCAGCCCCCACTGTTGTGCCACGGTCACCTGCCTGCATCGTTCGTGCGAACTGCTGTGCATGGGGATGAAGCAACGCTGGTCCCACTGCGGCCGCTCCCACTGCCCCTGCTGGTGCAGGAGCACGGCGTTCACCCTCGGGTGCCAAGTCCTGCACAGAAGGCTCTCATGGTTAGGCTGGTCAAGGAGAGTAGAAATGGCATGATCTTACCAATTGGTGATGGTGCCAATGATGTCGCAATGACTCAAGTGGTGTATCAGGCCTGGTCAATGATCTATGGAATGGTGGTGTGGGGAGGTTAATAAAACCAAAAAAAAAGGGGGGGGGGAATGACATACTCCAGCATGAAGTGCAGGCAAGGGAGGGTTGGTGACATTGTCGTAGTGTGCCTCCTCATGCCGGGCCCACACCAGCGTGAATGGTTGGGATACTTGCCACGCAAGGACCCATGGCGTTACAGCCTTGCATGGGCTGTGGACGTCGCTCCTGGGTTGGCACCTCCGCATTTGTGCTGTGATTATTGAGTACTACATAACAAAAAATTAAACATATAATGTAGCTGTAGGCGCAGGAGGCATTCGTCTCCTGAGCCATTTTTGCTTGCTGATTCCCCATCTGCCATGGTTGTTGCTGCCCGCATTGGTGTTGAGCCCAAGGTGGTAGTAGTAGTAGTTAGTGTTACTTGTTGACAACTTGTGAGTGTAAAGTTCATTTGTGACATGACAACAACATGTGATATCAAACACGCCATACCGAATGTTCGTTCCTACTTCAAGTCAACTCCTCTGCTAACGACAACTGGTGCCACCCATCTTCTCATCAAGAATAAATGGCAATGCGCGTGGCTGCAAGTATGCCACGATGGCAGTTAACTCTGTCTGTGGGGACTCAGGAAGAAAGATGTAAGATTTTATTGT
Source organism: Russula sp. MG48 (assembly GCA_003313725.1). NCBI lineage: Eukaryota > Fungi > Basidiomycota > Agaricomycetes > Russulales > Russulaceae > Russula > Russula sp. MG48. The sequence continues at coordinate 36,709 of QLOS01001596.1, read as the reverse complement.
TCTCTTTTTTAGTTAACTATTTTATCTTAGGTTCTGTTTCTATCTACAACGACACGCCAGGCCCGCCGAACCCCTCCTCCCCATCCAAGTGGGATGTGAGGCACATCCTCTGTGCCACCTCCACCTCCACCTCTGGATGGGCCCATGCTGGCAACGGGGATAGTGATGATGACCGCAGCTGCACACCACCGGCACCAGCCTCGGCAGTGGTGGCAGCTGCACACTGGCACCAGCCCTACCGGCTGTGGCAGCAGCAGTACGGCAGTGGCGACGGCCAGCTGCAATGACAACTGCAATGACAACTGTGACAGCCAGCTGCGACAACAACTGTGCAGCCAGCTGCGATGGCCACGTGCGACAACAACAATGACGGCCAGCAGCGATGATGACGGCGACGGCCAGCAGCAACGACAACGGCAACGGCCTGTGATGACAATGGCGATGGCCAGCTGCAATGACAAGAGCAACAGCCAGCAGCGATGACGACAGCGACGGCAGCGGCAGCGGCAACTGCACAGCACCGGCACCAGCAGTCCCAGTCCCAGCAGTGGCAGCAGTGACGATGGCAGTGGCGGCAGTGGTGGCAGTGGCAGTGGCGAGGGCAGTGGCAGTGGCAGCTGCTGTTTTTATATACACATACAAATTTGTACTTTATATAGCTGTCTAATGAAAGGAAATTGTTCGACACAGTGGCGGCAGCAGCAGGGCAGTGATGGTGGCAGGAGCGGCAGCGGTTGGGGCAGTGGCAGGGGGGGCAGCGGTGGCAGCAGCGGTGGTGGCGCAGCAGCAGGGGCACTAGTGCCGCTGCTGCACACCTCTTTTTCATTTTTTTTTATTCATATACTTATTTTACATACATTTAATTTCATGTGTATGGCTTGTGAACTTTTGAACTTGTTATGACAGGTTGAGCACAAAAAATAGACAACTTGTCAAAATTTAGACCTGGCTTTTCAACTTTTCACTTTTTAAGCTTTTTGGGCTTGTATTGGCTGTTACCAGCTGGTACCAGATGGTAACAGCTCTGAAAAGAATTTTGTAGGTTTGCTGATGCACTTATGTAAACTCAAAGCATCCTCCTAAGTCATTCTATGTGACACAAGTGTTATAGCACACAAGCCAAGCTTCGCAGTGCCCTATCAAGGCAGAGTGGTGGTAGAGTTGAAAAGGAAAGTCACATGAGTTCAAAGGTGTTACAGCTCGACGGGCTGGTAGCACGACTTGTGTGACTTGAGACTGTGTGCGAGACGTGTCATGTGAACATGATGCAGAAGCACGTGCCTATGTGCAAGTGACTGAGCACAAATGCGTTAAGCGCTAAGGTAATGAGCTCCTTCCCACGTGACCTGACATGTGAGGCTTCCAGATGACTTGTAATAAACGCAAAGCAGATAGGCATCTAGATAGAGATGATATCTAGGGACGCAATCCAGAGCTGAGTCTTGCAGCGACTCAGAGAGGCGTGTGAGACAAAGTGAGTTCTTACTGCTCTCAAGGGGCTAGACCACACTTGAGAGAGGAAGCAGGGATGAGGTTCAAGACTTTAGTTGATTGCAAAACTAAGTCAAGCTTAGGGCTTGACTGGCATAAACTAGAGCCCTTATATAGGCTCTACAGGAGAGGTCATGTGCTACTGCTATCCGAGTCATAATGGCGATGCAGTGTGGGTCTAAGTGTGACGTAGGGTCACACTTGTGAGTCATTGTAGGGGTTAGCCAATGGTGTAAGTAGGGTGCAGAGCAGAGGGCTGTGCCATATCAGTATCAGTCACTTGTAACGTGAGGCAGTATCATATGCATGCAGCTTGGTCACAAGCTGTGCTGCCAAGCCAGATCAATCAGTCATGAGCAGGAGTCACAGTAGGTAAAAATAGATAGTCCAGACTGTGGTAAGCGTACCTAAGATCATAATAAAAGAACTATTTAACTAGCTTGTATTGGAGACTAAGTTGAGACTGGGACTTCCCAGCTCAACTTAGTGCACTACTTATACTACTGGTACATCACATTGAGCCATCACATTGCTAAGCAATCACTAATCACATTAGTAATTCATAGGGAATTGCTAACCAGTACAGTAAGCTAGTTACCAATGCCTCAGTCAGCATTGGTAACACATCAGTCAGCATCTCAGTTAGCACTTATGAAGCATGGGTTCATCACATAATGAGGCGCATCATATAATGTAGGATCATGTGACACCAGTACTAGAGTCTGAAGATAGAGATACACCACACAGGGCTGCAAACTGTAACATCTCCTATCTTATATACTTGTTACAGCACCATGATGTGTTAGTGCTGTGGCCCCCATGAGTTAGCAGTTTGTAGCAGATAAGTAAGTAAAGAAGTAGGTAGGTAAGCATAATCTCATTGGAGTCATAAGGCATGGGAGGGAGAGTGGACATGTGTCTCTCTACACCTTTAGCTATTGCTCACCATAGGAAAGGGGACTTGTGTTACAGACAGCCTTGGCCATTCTAAGCGACATGCTTATTGGTGACTTGGTTCAGCCCAAGTCCTGCTTCGTGGTAGGGCTGCGTGCCCCGTGGATGTTTGAATAAGGTTCTTCTCTTGTTTACAGTGGCACAAGACATAGGCCAACAGAGGTGCACTAATGCACAAGTGGCGCAAGCACAATAGAGTGCACAAGTGCAAGGGGGTTCAAGATCAAGGGTTCCCTGAATACAAGGGAGGAAAAAGGAGAGATAGAGCAGAGAGCAGAGTGTACTGGTGGTCCTTGAAGGTCTGCTCTGGTTTGTTCTAACCTTGGGATGTGTCCCACTGCAGGGATTCCAAGGGTCAAGAGGCTGAATTGTCAAGGTAGGCTGATTCTAAAGAGGTTGAGTCTGTCTGCTACATGACAGAAATGTGTACTACTTATAGTAAATCAGTCAGGCCCCTATCAAGAGGGATGTGTAAGTGTCAGGGCATAGGGCCCATGTTATCATAAGAGTCCAGAGTACACACCATAAGGGCGCAGCAGCATTCTAGTTCAATCTGATGAATGCATGTACAGTATGATGTCAAGGGTCAGCCCAGATGTCCAATTAGCTAAGAGTCCATTATCGTAAGGATGCGCGGCCTGCATCCACACCGGAACACATCTGCACTACACCCTAGGACCTAGGGAACATGCCTCCAGCGTGCTGTGATGTGCTGAGGTGATGTGCTGCACGCCTGCACCTGCAGGTGCCATGTGGGTACCACAACCATGCGCTCATAGCATGAGGCTAGGAGCTCCTTCCTAATCAGTCCAGTTCCATGTCCATACCAATGTCTGTATTGTAGTCAGTCTGCATTCAATGTAGGGCCTCCCAGGGAGGTCCTGATTCCATCCTTGTCTTGTCAGGTAACCAGCCGCAAGTCCCAGAGACTGCATAATGGCTGGGTCAGTGCGCAAAGGCAGCACAATCATAACAACTTGAGACAAGTTAGGAATGGTCATGTGATGCCTGGTGTCATGTGACAGGTAATGATACAGTAAAAGCAAAGTAATGTCAGTTCAAATTGTGACATCACCACCCTTAGCCTGCCTATTGCTAGCCTTAAAACCCTTGATATGCAAAGAACCTTAGGTTTTTACTTTAGATGTTACACTTTTTCACCCTTACCCAGCATACAACCCCCTGCTCACCTCAAACCCATGACTGTAGTATGATTCTTGACTCACGTGACCTGATAGGAAGCCTGTTCTTGTGACTCTAGACTATATAAGGTAGCCTAGACTGTAGTAACGTCCCTAGGCTTGTTCTCTTGTACCAATACCGAGCTACACTCTGGCCCTTGATGGCTATCCATATTCCCCTCTCATCTTGTGAACCCTTAGATCCTCAGGCCGATTGCCTAACTTTGACTCCCCTGCATTGAACCCCTGCCTCAGGGTTGTGCACCTAAGGGGACTGCCACTGCCTACATCCCTAATCTTGAGGGACTAGCAGTATCTGAGTCAGCTTACTAGACTCAGCAAACAGACCAACATTGATATGCTTAGAGCTTGAGTGTAACAACAATTAAGGAATTTGTAACAATCATGTCATTATGTACCACACATACCAGGAATGCTCAAGTAGTCCAGGGCCATCTGGTGAAGGTTCAGATAGACATGTTGGTTGTCCACCCACCACTTCAAGGGATCCTTGACATTCTTGACAGGGAGCTTGAGGTATTCCAGGATCTCGCTCACACAAGGAGCAGTGGTAACTGAGAGGTCATCAAAGGATGCAAATCCACTATCGTTCTTCAACCCCAATTTTTTTTGGGGCATTGTGTTAGTTTCATTGTCAACTATCACCTCATACTTTGCACTGTACTCCTCTCACACCAGACTTTCCACTTGTTTAATCCATTCTTTCTCCCACTTCTGATTGCAGAAGTATTTGAGTTTCATGCCAGGGTGTAGTATCATGGCAATACAGTATACAGTCGATGAGTCAGTAAGCGAATAGTACCAGTCCATTTTCTTATGTGCAAGTCTCATGGCTACTCTAAGGGATGGGTGGTAAGCTTTCCAGTATGTTGGTTGAGGCCATTAGTTATATGGTCCATAGCGGGAATGATGGCAGCAACACTGGCCAAGTCTTGGGAGGGAAAGAGTGTCGCATTCTTGTATTGCTACAGAAGGGGGTTATTAGTATAGGTTGACAATATTTTCAGACACTTACAAGTAAGACCACAACGAGATCTTTAGTGATAGTCCACTCCTCTGTTTCCAGCTTAAACTTCCAGAGCTTGAGGGATTTGTCAGCAGTCATGGCATCAATGACAGTGCAATACTTGATTGCGAAGGTGAGCATATAATATGTAGAGTGACAATGAGTGATAACATTGTGAGGGAGGATACATGGCTTGAGCTTGAACTCTTTGCAGTAATGATGCCATGTGAGGAGGGCGATAGTGGTTGACCATACAATTGCAAAAGAAAGTTGGTGAAGCTGTTGGATATGAATCAATAAGATCTTACACATCAATAAATTAAATACACACCTTTGTTACCATTTTGTGGACAGTAGCCATATCAGTCAGAAAATCTTCACATGCTTCTGCATCCAGGGTGTCCAACTCATCGATGCCATCATCCACACCATCACCATCATATACATCTGGAGCAACTAGTGGGTCCTCACCTTCACCTTTACCATTGCCTTCATTATCTTCATCTTCATCTTCGTCAAGGTCTGAGTCCACAAGATCATCTATATCATCAATGTCACCACAGTTGGTTGTCTGGTCCAACCCAGTGTTGAAAGGATGAAGGAGGGTTTTCGTGAAGAGTTGCAAGGTGTGGTTGAAGCAACAGATGCAGTGCTTTAGCACAAATGAGTTGGGCAACATCAGGTAAACTCGAAATTGCTTGATTGCACTTTGTGTGGCTTATTGGTCTTAAAACCAAAAACAAGACAGATAAGACAAATAAGCCAAATTTTTGGCTTATTTTGTGCTTAGTTTATATTTCATAAATTGGGCATAAAGCAAAACTAAGGAAATTTAAATTTTTAAGAAGAATTCAGACACACTAAGGAGAATTAAGGCAACAGATATATTTATTAAGAAGAATTCAGACACTACAGATACATTAAGACAATGTGAAATATATTAAGAAGACTTCTGAAACCAAGGCACATAATAAGAAGCATAAGAAGAATTCAGAATCTAAGAAACATATTAAGAACATAAGTTATCACCACCTCATCCAAGTCAAGTCAACCACGAGCTCAGGTGATGGCAATTCGTCACCATCATGCAGCTACAATACGTTGTGGCTGCCTACTGCTCGCTGAATGTGCTCACATCTTCCTCAGCGCACTTGAAGGCGCACGAATAGCTGCACCGTGCATGCAGCCAAAGGTGTCGCCTGGCGCAACATGAGCTCGCAGTCTTTGGATACGCCACTGCTAGCTAAATGCACTCACATGCATGCGCACATCTTCCTCAGCGCGCTTGGAGGTGCGCGAGTAGCCGCACTGCACATGCAGCCGAAGGTGTCACCTGGCACAACATGAGCTCGCAGTCTTTGGATACACCACTGCTAGCTGAATGCACTCACATGCACGCGCACGTCTTCCTCAGAGCGCTTGGAGGTGCGCGAGTAGCGTATGCACATGGCGCCGCACCGTGCGTGCAGCTGAAGGTGTTGCCTGGCGCAACATGAGCTTGCGGTCTTTGGGTAGCATATGCATGTGGCAGGGTCTGCACCACGCGTGCAGCCGAATGTGCTGCCCGGCACAATGTCGCAGGACCTTGTCGTTGGGTGCCAGCTGCAGCTGTGGGTTATCGGTGTGGTTCGCTTTCTCTGCGGTGCTACTCGGGTTTTCTGGACAACCTGTACCAAGGCCATCCGTGCTTGCCTTGGGCGTGACCCCTGAAAACGAATCAGCACTGAGTTGTAAGTATTGAATACGCACACCCCAGGGCATCGCCGCGCAGCCAGCACCCCAAGCACCCCGTCAAGCATCTCCACATTGTTCATAAGTTGCGCACGAGCTCATTGTTCAGGCCCTCGCTGAGCCCCGCGAATGAGCTCCCGCCACCAGTGAGAACGACGTTGCCCATGAGCACTTGGCGCATGTCTTGGATTGCACGCCGCCAGTGCTGCGAGATCACTGCCGGGATGGTGCGTGGCAGGTGTGAATTCGATACCTGCATGCTCTTATTTTTTGGTCAGATAAAAATTTGTTGGATTCAAGTTGGGAGGGGAGGAACTCACGATTAGGTCACACGAGTGCGCAAAGAATATCTCGCCGACTTGGAAATGCTCTGGACCAAAAACAGGAGAGAGATGTCCCAGTGAAAAGGTATGGGTATTTAACGGCGGTGTGATGAAACGACGCACTGGTAGTTCTAGCCTTGGTCAAGGACGCCAGTGATGCTCTGTATCCATTCGTACACCTCATGGTTTTTGTAGTATGATGCAAGGCTCGGCGTCATTTTTGACAGGCGGTCCCAGAGGGTTTAAAGTAGTAGGAAGTAGGAAGCCCACTAGGTGTGATACCTGTCACGACCCGTGACTGCAATTGAACTGGTGCTGGTCAGTCAAAAAAGCCAGAGGATTACGGATAGTCATCCTGGCCACAGCGGCTGCCATCACTCCATCCCACACACAATCACCCATTCTACATCACCATGCATATATACCAGTCCATAGCCATTTCTGATCAACCGGGGCACATCGTCACCCCGTGCACGTCTTTGTATTTACATACATGTTGTGCATTATAAATGCAGATTTAAAAAAAAAAGTACTACAGTAATCTCTACGGAAAAGCATCTGAAATAAGGCTGAAGTTCTTGAAGTCCAAAGCAGAAGTCCAAAAAGCTCAAAAAGCACCATAATGAAAAGTCAAAGAAGGGAAATTTCAAACTTCAAAGGGGCCGACTTTGTACCGCACCCCCTCCTTCAAGTCCTGCTCCGTCTTAATGACCCACACCACCTCTTGATGCATATACACCACACTTTTGATCATATGTAGTTCCCGTAGCCATGGCCTTGGATATTGTGATGAGGGTTGGCCTGAAGTGGATGTGCAGATTCGGGTAGGTGGGCTGGGTTGCAGCACGGGGTCGCGACACAGGGGAGCATGGTCTCTCTCGGGAAAACATTAGGTGTGACAGGGCATCAGAGAGCTTTGGTTTTGGTGATGTCGGGTCAGGAGTATCTGGCTCTGACAAGGAGGAAGATGTGGATTGCTCCGAGTGAGGGGAGCGAACACACCAAGTAGCAGCCCTGGTGTGCTGTGCAGATAGAACTTGATCGAGCTCTGCTGTGCTATCTACGATGAGAGGATCGAAAGGCACAGAGCTTGACTGAACATAGAGGATGTGAGTTCACAAAACACAGCAGAACAACTTGAATGGAAAGAGGAAGACACGGCCTCTCTTTTGAGAAAATGTTAGCCTGAGGTGTGACAAGGCATCAGAGAGCTTTGGCTTTGATGACGTTGGGTCAGGAGTATCTGGCTCTGACAAGGAGAAAGATGTGGATCGTTCTAAGTGAGGGAGCGAATGACAGCAAGTAGCGGCACTGGCATGCTACTATGCAGATAGAATTCAATCGAGCTCTGCTGTGCTATCTACAATGAAAGGGTTGGAAAGCACAGAGTTTGACTGAGTTTTGAGAAAATGTTAGATGTGACAAGGCATCAGAGAGCTTTGGCTTTGATGATGTCGGGTCAGGAGTATCTGGCTCTGACGAGGAAGATGTGGATCGCTCTAAGTGAGGGAGCAAATGACAGCAAGTAGCGGCCCTGGCGTGCTGTGCAGATAGAACTCAATTGAGCTCTGCCGTGCTACCTACAATGAGAGGGTTGAAAGGCACAGAGTTTGACTGGATATAGAGGATGTCAGTTCATGAAACACAGCAGAACAATGGAAAGAGGAAGACTCACAACATGCTGTGGTGGCGCTTTCTCAGCGTCACGAATAGATTGAATCGAGTACCTAGTATGCCAGCAATGAGGTCTTGTAAGGGACGCCCCAGATCATACTCTGCATCGCTGGGGCCGACATCTCATCTATCGCCTCGCCCACCAAGACCAGTACTGAACATGCAGATTCATGTAGATGGTGAAGCAGGTGTGACAAGGGCGTGCGCGTGAGTCCAAAAGTAGAATGTTTTGGGGAAGGGCCGAGACCGAAGCAGAGGGCGAATCGAGACGACGAGGGCTCGACAGGGTTTTGACGCGAAACAGGGGATGACAGCAGAGGCGGGGAAGGTGACGCGACAAGGCAAAGACAGAGACAGGGAAAGAGAGAGCTTCCTTTCGTCCGACCGCGAGCGTGAGACAGCATGTCAGCCCAGTTTGACACAACAAGGATTGAGGTAGAGAAGCTGAGAGGGAGAGATTTCACGTAGAAAGATTTCGAGAACTAAAGGAAGTGTAATAAAACTTGTTTGCCCTTAGCAGAGCTTCCACGGCACCTATATACATGAGTGTGCGTGTTACGCTTTTTTCACCTTTTACTCTATATATGACCCTTTGACCGTCTTGAACCCACGACCACACTATGATGTTCTACTCCCATGACTCAGTAGGAAGCCCGTTCTCGCGATCCCTGACTATATAAGGTAGCCTAGACTGTAGCGGTAACACTAGGCTTATTCTCCTCGTACCAATACCGAGCTACGCTCTGGCCCTTGGTGGCTATCGTATTCCCCCACTTATCTTGTGAATCCTCAGATCCTCAGGCCAATTGCCTGACTTTGATTCCCCTGCATTGAACCCTTGGCTTGGGGTTGTGCACCTAAGGGGACCGCCACTGTCTGCGTCCCTACTCTCGAGGGACTTGCAGTGTCTGAGTCAACTTGCTAGACTCAGCGAACCGACCGACATCGATACGCTTAGAGCTCGAGCGTAACATTAGAATAAGCCTCTCGACACACCACGATACTGTTTGCTGGATCGTGCAAGATCCACTCAACGAAGAGTCACGTGACTACCATCAATCGAAAGATACACATCACCCCGATCCAGATCTAGGAGCCCTTATTGATCGCTCCACGATAATGACCAGCAGACCAGCAATGGCGACGGCAGTATTGCCAACTGTAAACGACAGCATGCATGCGCCTCAGACGCCAATAGCGATATTCCCACCAGGATATGGGCCCCCCGCGCCCAATCCACCAAATGCACCCCCAAACGTGCCACAGGCACCACAGCTAGTGCCTTATGAGTGGCGCCTAGAAGGATCAGAACCCGCGATCTTCACAGGCGATCGCACAACCACAGACACCTTCATTCATGAACTAAAGCTCTACCAGTTCCTGAATTCCGAACACCCGACTATGACAAATGAAGCAACACGAATCGCACACACCCTGACGTACCTCGAGGGCAAAGTAGTGAACGAGTGGAAGCGAGCCCAAGAAGAGTGGCTCCTTCAAACGTCCATCCCAAGATGGGACGACTTCGAAACCCGATTCACCCGAGACTGGTTTGACATCAATGAACCCTATCGTGCGCAAGCGCAACTCGACAACCTCACCATGAACAACGACAACATCGACAGCTACATTACCCAGTTTGCTACCCTAGCACGCAAAGCATTGTATTGCGAAGATGATCCAGCGGTACTGGAGAAGTTCAAGCGAGGACTCCACCTACGCCTTCTTGAAAACTGCACAGACTACGATCAACCACGAACCTGGACGGACTGGAAGTCCTCCAGCCGACACCGACAAGCCATCATTATGGCAATGAAACCCCACAGACAGGCACTATGGGAGGCGAAACGCACCACCACCTCAGTAACCATATCCGAGAATCGACCGCCCCTCAAAATCCCGCCACTCACACGGGCCAATACACCAGAACCCGACAACGGTCCAGAACCGATGAAAATCGCTCGCTTCAAAGTAAGCCACCAACGATCAGACGTGAACTTTCATCGCACAAAGGATAGAGAACTCTGAAGAAGGTTATTTACGAAACGACCTAGACAGTACCAACAGCGACCGAAACTACTGAAGAACAAGTCCCCAACTCCACAACAAGTGCTCGAGCATCTCAGGAAGCTCAGCACCGACGAACACCACGAACTGGCATCGCACTGGATCCGCACCCACAGCGCAAACCCCAGCCTAAAACAGACAGCATTAGCCCGGGCCATGTTTAGCCAAGACGTATTCCTACCACGCGTAAACTCCATCCGAATTTCCACGACCTACCAAACTGCGACCAAGGAAATGCCGCTCCACGCATTCCTCGACACCAGAGCCACAGAATGTTTCATAAGTCAAGAGTTCGTGGACGACCAGAAGCTAGGAGTCTGAGCACTCACAGTGCCACGACGACTAAAGAACGTGGATGGGTCCCCCAATAAAGGTGGAGACATCACGCACTACACGGACCTAGAAGTTACTACAGGAGACGAAGCCCACGTCCTGCGGTTCTTTATCGCGGACATGGACGGCGACAACATAGTATTAGGATACCCCTGGTTCACAGCAGCAAACCCACACCCAGACTGGAAGGCAGCCACGTTTGACACCCCGGTCGTGATCCGCACCATCGGAGCAGCAGTAAAACGTCAAGGAAAGTCGACGAGAGTAGCGGGTATGACCTGCGCACGTATTGTAGTGGAAGAACCCCTACTTGAAGAAGGCGACGAACTCTTCATATGCCTCGCCAAAACCACAGTAGCACAGCAACTAGCAGAACAGGCGACCGATAAAACGATACGCACTTGGGATGAGATCGTCCCACCACAGTACCATGCGCACGCTCGCGTCTTCAGCGAAGAAGTAGCACAACGATTCCCCGACACACGACCTTGGGACCACGCCATAGATCTCAAACCAGATGCACCAGGGACGCTAGACTGTAAAGTCTACCCCCTTACGCCAAGTGAAGACATCGCACTCCAGGACTTCATAGATGAGAACCTTAAGAAAGGATACATACGAGCTTCAAAGTCACCCTATGCATCCCCCTTCTTCTTCATTAAAAAGAAGAACGGCGACCTCCAACCAGTACAGGACTACCGCAAACTGAACATATGGACCATACGTGATACCACACCCCTACCCCTCATCAGGGAGCTCATGGATCGACTCACAAGGGTAAACGGACAACCAGCCGCCCTCTTCACAAAGCTAGACATTCGATGGGGCTACAACAACATCAGGATTCGTGACGGAGACCAATGGAAGGCAGCATTCAAGACTAATCGGGGACTTTTTGAACCCATGGTCATGTTCTTCGGACTCACAAATGCACCAGCCACCTTCCAATCCATGATGAACCACCTATTCCGCGAACTCATCAACGAAGGATACGTCATGGTTTACATGGATGACATCCTGATCCACACCCCTCGCAACGTCACCCTCCATCATCGTGTTGTAGACGACGTCCTGTCCGTCCTGACACGAAACAACCTATTCCTGAAGCCACAGAAATGCCAGTTTGAAGTAGACTCCGTCGAATACCTAGGAGTCATAATCTCAGAAAACGTGATCGCCATGGACCCAGTCAAAGTCGCAGGAGTTAAAGCCTGGAAGGTCCCCACCACGCTGAAGGAGGTTCAAGCACTGCTCGGCTTCCTGAATTTCTACCGCATGTACATTAGAGGGTTCAGCACCCTCGCCGCACCTCTCAACGCATTGGTAGCGCACTGCGCCAAAGGAGGGAAATTCCACTGGGAAGAAGTGCATCAACGAGCCTTCGAGGCTCTTGTCAACGCCATCACTACAGCACCCATTCTCCAGCAACCCCAATTTGATAAACCATTCATCGTAGACACGGACGCATCCGCATATGCTATCGGTGCGGTACTGCAGCAATGAGACAACAACCAGAAGCTACGACCAGTCGCATTCCTATCAGCGACATTCGACGCAACGCAGAGGAATTGGGACGTGTACGACAAAGAACTCTATGCCATAGTGAAGGCGTTAGAGTATTGGAGACCGTATCTTGCCGGCTTGCACCACCAAACGCTCATCCACACGGATCACCACAACCTCACCTACTTCAGGAAATCACAAAACCTGAACCGACGCCAAGCCAGATGGCACCAAGAACTCGCGGACTATGACTTCAAGCTAGTTCACGTCCCTGGCAAACAACACATCCCTGCCGATTTCCTCTCACGACCCTTCGGTGAAAACCAAGGGGAAGACGACAACAAAGGAGTGGTCATACTCCCCGACTCTCGATTTGCGAAGCTAACGTTCCCAGAAGAGATAGAAGCGTGACACGAGGTACTACGCCTCCACCACGACCATCCGCTAGCGGGCCACCCAGGGATCGCAAACACACAACACCTACTCGAACAACAGTACGAAGGAGAAGGCATGAAAGAATTCGCAGCAGAATACATATGTGGCTGCGCCTCGTGCCAAGAAAATAAACCACGCACGCACCATTAACGAGCACCCCTACAAATGCTCCCAGTCGAACCCCAGCTAGGTCCATTCCAGACTGTTGCGATGGACCTGATCACCAAACTCCCCGAATCGCATGGCTATAACGCTGTACTCATGATCATCGACCAAGGCTGCTTGAAGGCAGTGAAGTTCCTTCCCTGCACCACCAACATCACCGGAGAAGGAGTGGCGGCACTTTACCTGCGCCACCTAATTCTGTGGTTTGGAATCCCCCGGAAAATCATCAGTGACCACGACCCTTGATTCGTGTCACAGTTCACAGCGGAGCTTTGCTGACTTCTCCATATTCAGCAAAACGTCTCCACGGCCTTTCACCCTCGAACAGATGGCGCTAGTGAGCGCACCAATCAGTGGCTGGAGCAGTACCTCCGCCTTTGGACCTCTAACGATCAGACCGCATGGGCCCCCTACCTACCCCTCGCCGAATATGTCCACAACTCGTGGCCACATGACCGCTCGGGACAAACACCTCACCAACTTCTCTTTGGCACAAAACCCTTCATCCCGATGTCCACTGAGGAAGCTTGGGTACCCGAAGTTACCGAGCGACTTCAGAAGATCTGGGACGCAAGAGAAGCAGTGGTGAAAGCCTTTCAGACCGCAACAGACCGCACAGTCCCAGTAGAGTTCAACGAGGGAGACCAAGTGTGGCTTGAAGGGCGCAACCTCAAGCTCCACTACCCCACGATGAAATTGGCACCCAGGCGATACGGCCCATTCCCCATCACGCAGAAGCTGTCGCCGGTTACTTACCAACTCCGCCTACCCACGTCAATGAGGATCCACCCCACATTCCATGTGGACCTCCTCACACAATACGTCGAAACAGCAGCTCACGGACACAATTACGCCCGACTGGATCCAGAAGTGATCGAGGGAGAGCCCGAATGGGAAGTCGAATCGATCCGCAAGGTAGACCTCTACAGCAGACGACAGGAACTCCATTTCCTTGTGCACTGGAAGGGCTTCCCCGCATCTGAAGATTCATGGGTCTCGGCCCGGGACCTTCACGCACCAGACCTCATAGAAGACTTCTACTGGCACAACCCTGACGCACCACAAGACACGCCACAAGCGCCGAGGCGTCGCTTCCCTAGAGAGGGGGGTAATTCCAATCCCAATCCCACTACGCCCACTCCCACGACACCATCAATAACGACAGGAGCACCACGGAACTTAGCTCCTCACCCCAACACGAGGCCAGCGTCGATGATTACAAGAACCGGCAGAACAACATGACTCCCAGCACGATACGCACTCTTCAAACTCCTGTCCCCAGTGCTCACCCATCAACCAACGATCCCCTGGGACACCACTTGAATGAACGACACTCCCTTCGACATCCCATTTCCCTACTTCCTCATCCAATACACCCCCACAGAAAAGAAGCGACTCGCACGATCCCCACTGAAAGAAGAATACCCACTACCCCCAACCATCCGAACATTCCACTTTCTTGCGTCCCCTCATGCCACGACCTTCACCCCCAGACTCCAACAACACGAAACGCGACAGGAAAGGCACGCCAACCTACACCCCTACTTCTGCGCATCCGACCACTGCCCTAGTCATTGCTGAATGAACTCACCATTAGATGAACTCATCACTGAACGCGCTCAGCTCGACCAACAATTCCTCACCCTATTCCTACGAAGCCAGATCCATGGACTATCGTGCCCCCGACTCTGTAGTCACTCCCGAAACACCTACCGACCAAACAACGAGCACAGACGGCTGGCAGAAGACTGGGATCAGTGGCGATACAACTCAGACGCGTTCGTACGACGAGTACTCGACACCATCCGTCGGCGGGTCTACACAACCTGAATCGTTGACCTCCGCGACCTCTTCCCATGTTATAAATCACACACCAGAGACAGCCGCCATACAGAATTACGCACATGGGCGACACAGCCAAGAGACGACAGCACCAATATTCACCACGATCCTGTTACCCCTACCAAACAGGTGTAGCGAGTCCTTGACTCCTACCTCCAACAAGGAAGCACGTATCAAACACTTGAATGACAACCGACGACGACGAGAGTTATACGCCAAGAAAAGGCAGAAAGAGAAAGCCACACAACGCACGGCGCAACCCCCTTCTATCCCCAGCGTGGAGCCACACCTGGGACGACCGCTAGACCTCTGCGACGTGACCTGGTGATCCCGTAGCTACCAAGAGGCCCAAACCCATCTTGAGCAACGAGGACAACGCATCCTCAATCTAACCACGCTGACTATCATTCACCATGCAGTCTGTGCAAGTACCTGCCGCCCCATGTGGAACCAAGAACACCATATCTTGAACTACCTCTGGGACTTTGAGAACTGGTTGACGACCCTCTATCGCGACATCCCTCATGACCCAATGCTACTGCGGGGGCACAACCCCTTCGCCACATAATCTACTAAGACTAACCCGACTCGATTATGAAACCTGTTTGATACGACATGACTCCATTCCCGTTCCTGACTGACTTGATTTGAATCTCCGACGCACCGTACGACACAAAAGAAAGAGTTATCACGCCCCCTCCATCAAAACAACAAACCCTATGTCATCACCTGACGACTCCTCCCCTCACTTTTTCGCCTTCGCTCTCCCGCCTCTCTCTTTATCCCCTGAGCGGAATCCACATGTATCCATCCTCACCCAATCGACACGATGCCTTGCAACGCCACGATACCCCCGACGCCGACGCTCCCAACCCACGAATGATTGAATTAACTTAGAGTGTCGTGTGCAGAGTTTTATTCACCAAATGGCGGAAGCCGGCACGCGAGCAGTCTGTGCTCGACACGACTTTGAACAGCGATTCCACATGGTGCGCAAGAGGGACACCACATTCATCAGTATCCTGGAGGAAGACGTGACGATGACAGATGCCTGGTGAAGTCGGGACGTCTTCAGACCTGACAGGGGGGCAGTGTTACGCTTTTTTCACCTTTTACTCTATATATGACCCTTTGACCGTCTTGAACCCACGACCGCACTATGATGTTCTACTCCCATGACTCAGTAGGAAGCCCGTTCTCGCGATCCCTGACTATATAAGGTAGCCTAGACTGTAGCGGTAACACTAGGCTTATTCTCCTCATACCAATACCGAGCTACGCTCTGGCCCTTGGTGGCTATCGTATTCCCTCACTTATCTTGTGAATCCTCAGATCCTCAGGCCGATTGCCTGACTTTGATTCCCCTGCATTGAACCCTTGGCTTGGGGTTGTGCGCCTAAGGGGACCGCCACTGTCTGCGTCCCTACTCTTGAGGGACTTGCAGTGTCTGAGTCAACTTGCTAGACTCAGCGAACCGACCGACATCGATACGCTCAGAGCTCGAGCGTAACAGCGCGCCAGTATTTGGCCACAATTCGGCTGATACTTTGGTCAAGGAATATTAGAGGGAGGGGAGTATGGTTAGTGGTCTAAGGAACATCAAGCGACGTTGGCTGAATAAACTAAGACGCATCTAGAGAAAAGGAATGACTGGTATGAGTGGGATTAAGGAGTAGTGGTGTTCAAGTAAATTTTTATAGTGATCTAGTTGAAAAAATGGGAAAACCCAACACCTCCACCAACACGCCTATAGTTGGCTGCCTGAGAAACACGAGAACGATGGTGCCGAGGAGGCAGGCGGTTCTGCATAGCCTGTTCCCCTGCACGAAACGGTAGAACATCCCCTGTGGCCCTATGAGGAAGAGTCCGCCGAGGGAGAGGGACTGAGGGCCAAAATTGTGGTTAGTAATAGCTAACTAGGATCAAAGAGAGGTTTGCGCATGGCTACAAGGGCAAGGAAAGCACTGTCAGAGGAGAGGGTGACGCTGAGTATCATGACACGTTGCAGAAGAGGATGAGGAAGGTTTGGAATTAGAGACGAGTCTGATGACGACGAGGAAAATGAGGAAGGAACAGCTGAGGGTGAGAAAGTGCCAGGCACTGGCGGATTATGAAGTGGTTTCGAACACATGGTGGTTGATAAATTTGTTGACATAATAGGCTGTAAATCCATCGAGGGAATTATGACATGTGATGGCTCACGGAAGATGGGCACAACCAAAGCTGGGAAGGAGGTGTGCAGCACGGAAGATGGTGTCAAGGTGAATAATAGACATGACAGGTGAGCCATCATAAGCCATCTCTGGCTTTACCATCCACATCCCTGTGTCTTCATCACACTCCTCTCAGATAAGTGAATACTGGTGCACAACCGCACAGGGATAAGTTGTGTCACGATATTTGAAGGAAAAAAAACACCAAACATGACCAACGTCGAGGGCACGCATGCCGTTGAAGTGTGGGCAGGTATTGACAAAGACACAATCATATCGGGCTGGGCCTTGTCACCAAGCACTTGTAGCTCGTATGTGTTCACGGTGCATGCCACCAACCCCACTCGGATCACTTGGGGCATAGAACATGGCAGTAGCCGAAGGGAAAAGTGAGATTGTTCCAGTAAAATTAGGGCACGCGCTGAGAGAAACATTAGACGACATAAGATGACTCTCAGGGTATAGCTGGTCATATAGAAAGTGTCGGATAAGCTGTGGAAATGTAGGTAGATTGATTTTGGCAGCAAGATCAGATGGTCTGAGCCTTCGTTCTGTTGCAAGAATTGAAAATGGAAAAGATGCAGATAAATTGCAAACTCATGAACGGTCCGTGCTAGTTCAATTCGAGTGAGTACAGTTGAACCATCAGCACGGCCATCATCAATACTGTCGGCATAATTTTCGTCATCAGCATCATGGGCGTGATTTTCACTGTCATCATCAAGAAGGGCCTCATTACGCAAGGTTTCTGATATAGGTGTTAATACTACTTGAACGCTCAGGGAGAGTAAGACGTACCAATCATTTGTAGTTTGGCAGAAAGGACTGTTCCGTCAAGCATTCCACGGTTGGTAAAATCAACACGGGCGGCGGCTAGCTTGTCTAGGCACTGGTTCGTGAGTAACAACTGGCCTAGCGCTTTGTAACGGTTTGACTGTCGCCAAGGCTCCTTAACTGCCTTGATATGCTTTGATTCTGTAATTGATGAACAGAGGCCATTTGGGGCACCAAAAGCACAGATTAGTGAGGGGTAGTGGAGAAGTGAGTGTTGCCTTGGAAGCGCAAACCCATCTGGATGAACACCAAGCTCCTCAAAAATTGTCCGATAGTTGTGGTATCGGATAATTGTGTCGTGTAAATCCCAAACGGTCTCCTCTGTAATTACGTCGTGCCGAACAATGTAGCAAAATTCCAAAAAAGCTCGAAATGCCCGCACTGCATCGCAAGGAACATGGCCTTTGATAGCTGGTAGATATACCTGTAATACATTGAATCAGTGACCAAATTGGCGGATAGAGACAAGAGAAACAAACCTTCATCAGGGCCTTTGAATCATCACCCGTCCACTGTTTGAACCCTCGACCTTGAGGAAAGCAGCGTAAGCCTGCAAACGGTGCCACAGCAGCAATTCTAAAAACTCGAATCTTGCGACAAAAACTGAAGATAGTGAATCCTACTTACCGACGATCGATATCATCTAGTATTGGCTTTGCTCTTGTCTGACCGTGTTCAAGAATGAGGTATTTTTCAACCCAGCTGACTAAGTGATCCTTGAACGTCCCTTTGATTAATTGGTGTAGAATATCGGGGGCAATGAGCTCATGAATATCAGCCCAAGGAAAATCATTTGTAAATGGCTATATATCATTTCAGTAATGAGTAAGAGGGAAGATAATAAAAGACGTACTATAACATCCCCGACGAGACCATACTCAACCCAAAGTGTCCCCAACTCAAACCCGCTCACTAGTAATTCCGTGTGCTCACGAGAGCACCGCCCACCCCCCCCATCCAAGTCTGTTTGCTTCGCAGTACATCTGGCCGCAACTGTAAGAGATATGGATTGAATCGAGAAGGTGCTTACCGCGAGCACCACCCTTGCACGATGCAGGTAAGCAAAACTTGCTCAGGGTAATCCACGATGTAAGGTCCAAGGCTGTAGACTACTCACCGGAAGTGGCCATCACTGCAGTACGTTACCTCCGGAGTTGTCATTCCTGGCCTGAGACTTTTGAGGATTTTGGAAAGCGAGGAGTGGAAAAGCTGTCGTCGGAATTTCCGGAATTTGGCACTGTTCACATGAGCATTGTCAGCTATAATATCATCAGTGAGGCACTAAATACATAACAAAGAAAGCTGACTTTTTGGAATCACAAGAAAACCAACAAGGATGAGGGCACCAAGGTGCGCGTGGCATATGTTGTTGTGGACATTGCCAATTGATGCATAAAGGGGATAATACTCATTGTGGCCAGTAGCGACAGACACGGTTGTTTTGTCGCTGCCAAGGATAATTGGGACGAACATAGCACCATGGGTTTCAGGATCTTGAGCTATCATGTCCTTCAGAGAAATCAGTGAGATGAGGATGACTTGACGAGAACTTGAATGCTTACTGCCTGTTCCCAAGCCCAATCTCCTGACATGAAGTTCTGGTAACGACGATGACCACTACCCTCAAACTCCTGGACAGGTGCGTAATCGATCTGGCCTTTGTAATCTGGGTTGGCGAGTATGTCCTTTACAAGCATGAGAGGATCATGAAACCACACTTCGTATTTTGAACACATCCATTCCGGCACTTCGCCCTCAGGTAGCTCACCAGTAAAAGTTAGAGAAAAAGACTGCCATGGGATACCACCCAAGGGCGTTGAATCAATAGTCTCATAAAGATCTGAATGGTTAGCAAATGGAGGTGAATCATTATGGTCGCTGCCTAGAGGTCGAGTAATGTGTCAATATTTTTCGCGGACATTTGAGTTTTACAGTATAAAAATTCAGCACTCTCAAATTCAATGCAATTTCGGTATGGGGTCCAGTCGTCAGGACTAGGGCCAGGGCGACAGGGAGGGGGAGATTCTTTGGATAAGTAATTGCCATTCTCATCGCAAGGGCTTCCTGGAAAGAATATTACTTAGCCATTAGGCAAAATAGAGGGAGATTTTTAACCGGTAAGAAGTGGATGGTAGCATCTAAAAATGGAAGTGGAACCATTATTAGGGCGCTCACTGGTGGGTACATTGTGTACATCATCCATTAGTATGTTATCTTCGCCCAACAGAGGAGAAAGCGGTGGTTGAGGAGGCGGCGATGGCTGACAAGGCGATGGTTGAGGAGGTGGCAATGGCCAAGGAGAAGGTGATCGCTGAGAGGAAGGTGACCGGCTTGTTTGCAATGGGATCAAACAGCGGTGATGAAAGCGGAGATGCTTGGTGTGCCCAGCAGCGCTCTGGAACCATCGCAAGCAGCCAGCAACAGTGCATGGCAACTGAACAGGGTTATATTGTTTTCGTCGACGTGTGTCTAATTGGCGAGGCATGTGTTAGACTTAGTAATTTGAAGATGATCTATTTAGTCACATGGTGAGACGATTGGTGGGAAACTGCGGGACTCGGAGGAAAAAAAAAGTTGAACTGTCACGGTGAATAACTTGACGACTCGACAGCTTACTTGGCTCGTGTCTCCCTTCCTCCCTTCCTCAGGATGTCCAGTGATATTCCACCACGCCATCCAACAATGCGCTCAAAAAATGCGAACCAACATCCAGGGGTGATAGTCGCACCAAAAAGAAGACGAACGAAAGCTGAAAAGGCTCACGATGACAAAGTACAGCGTGTCATCAAGGAACAGAGAGCAGCGAAAAAGAAAGAGGCTATATTGTGTGTGGCGAGGCTTGAAGATGAAATGGCAGTTGGCGACAACAATGCCTATGGTGCCCACCCTCGTCATCGCCACGGTAAAGTCCTCGAGTCCAAGTGATGAACTGTAGAACTTATATTAAATGGGACAGAACTTACAGGGAGTGAAAGCAAGGCCGGACTACCACCAAAAAAAAGGGCTGCCACCAGAAGTAGCCAGGCATTCCAACATGGTAAGTGAGAAACTCATTACATGAGTATTGATGATGGGGCAATATGTCGACGATGCAGCAATACAGGAAGGATCTAAGGACGCACCAAATGAGAAAGCGTCCAAGGGAAAGCGCAAGGTGGCAGACTGTAAAGCAAGTAAGTGTCCAGTTTGTTCAACGTTGTCACAGATGAAGATGACCTACCACAGCCCCTGTCACTCACAAAGACCCAGAACCGGAGGAAGAAGGCAATGAAACCGATACACCTAGAGAGGCCCCCAGACCGACCAACTTGAAGACAAAGGGCAAGGCGCCTGTCACGAAGGAGTTAGAATTCACGTCGACAGACTCAGATGTTGAAGAATTGGTGCCACAGAAAACGGGGAGAAAGTTAAAAAGGACATACGCAATGAGGGAAATCGCCAGCTCTGATCATGATGCTGATGCACAGGACTCAGACTACAAGTCAGCTGCAGGTGCCAGTGGAACAGAGGTGGACAGGGAGCTCAGCATCGTCAGCGACAACAAAGCGACACCAAGGCCAAAGAAAAAGGCCAAACCTGCGGTGCAAGAGGCTATCAGAGCCAACCATGTTGAGCCAGCAGGTAGCAACATGAAGAATAGGGTAAGCCTTGTTCCCAACTCAGAAATGTTGACAAGTGATTGACGCTATCGATTAATTATAAGTCCGGCTCAAGTGTTGCAGAGAGCCTGTGTGTCCCATGCCTCCATGTTGCTTCCATGTTGTTGAAATGACACTTTTATTATACTATTAGCATTACAACTGGCAAGCCATCTGGCCGCATCAAGAATTGGATTGCGCGTGTCCCTCAGGGGGCCCCACCAGAATCCACTGGCAGACCAGACTCAGCTGGCTCCATTCATACTGCCACATTGACAACCATCCATTCGAATGCACGCTCGACGAAATTATCTAATGTGGCGCTTGTTGCTGGTAAAACCCAGGCCTCAAACAGTGAGCCTGTTGGCGTGTCTCTTGGGCCTGGAGGCTTCGAGGATGAGGATGAGACTGAAGAATGCGAACATGCCTTGTCAAGTCCCATCAAGGGAAATCAACGACTTAGCAGTGCGGTAAGTGCCCAGGTCATGACATCCTGCTGTACATGGCTCACACCCCTACAGGGCATTGTCAAGGTCACAGTAGAAGCAGCCTCTCCAGTATCAAGGAGCAAGCATTCTGCTACCAATTGTCAAAAGGACAAGTACACAAACTCAGACCTCCCCCCTGATTGTAAAGAAAATAATGTTTGGAGACGCACACTCATTCTGACCTACATTCAGTATATGTCCAACCAGAACAATGCCTGGGGCGTTCAAGATGATGACACCGTTGCCATTTTGCAAGGGATCTGGGACCATGTCTACGGAGCAAGAGTTCCTGCGAAAATAGCAATAGTAGGACCCATTTTTGCTGTGGTTAGTCTGCCATTTTAATATGCATGTTTTACGCTACTACATCCCCTACAGGCTGATCAGCGTCTTTGTGAATGGCGTGGTGCATTTGGCTTGGCTGCGCTCATGTTCCTCAATACTTTCTTTTCCGACTCTGGATATGACACCGATGAAGCATGCAGAGAGTTTTCCAGGGAAGCCCTTGGTGACTATGCTTTCCTCTACACTAAGGTTGTTAGAAAAGATGGCGAGGTAGATCCGAACCACTATCAACATTTTGCCATTGATTCTTTTTTAGGTGAAGTGAAATGGCATATTCCATGGACCACTGGTCCTTCAAACGTTTGCTACTCATCTTGCCTCGACTCGTGACGCAATTTCTGTGCGTCCCCTTGGTGACCCTGGCAAACCCAAGGGCGCACTTGCTCTTGCGGCCACTGCGGTATGTATTACTGTCCTGTCACAGTGGCCCTCCTACAAGTCATTATATTTGCAGGTTGAACGAGCTTTGACATTGTGGAATGATGAACTTATCTCATTAGATTCTCTGAAGTCAGCTCAGAGATCTAGCAGCGCTAGTGGCATCATCAAGCTTGTAAATAAGTCAATGGGAAAGAAATCGGGGAAGTCCACTGACTTCACTCAAGCCAACTGGGCTTCTATCACTGCGGAGTACTTGTCTTTGATCAACAGCAACTTGCGTGATGTCAGAAGGTTTGATCACCTCATGGAGGAAGCTGCTGTCTTTGTTAAGAGCAGTCGACACGGAGATTCAAAGGCCCCCCTTGATGATACTGAGGCCCAAGTTGGTGAAAGGGCGCTTCTTGTTGATGATACTACTGACGATGATGACGCTAACTTGGAGGATGACTTGGATGATGTGAGTGCAGTGTTTAATGTATCAATCAATTTGTCTAACAAGCCCTCAATATAGTTTTAGGACTTCCCATTGTTTATGCTACCTACTCCCATTAGTGTAGCATGCCGGCAGTTGGCCTTACGCCGGTATTAGTGTTCTTACTATGCTTAAAAATATACTTTTTTTTCCTGCTATGCTTACAAATTTTCTTAATGTGCTCTTAAGTTTGTCTTAATATTTGTTGCACCATTGATTTTCAAGACAACTTAAGCACCTGTAAGTCCAAAATTAAGCGTAATTAAGAATTTGTTGCTAGTAAGGACATTGTACTTATTTAAGAATATTATTAATGACATTGTGCTTATTTAAGAAGTTTATTAAGGATATTGGGCTTATTTAAGCCTTTATTAAGAAAATTGTGCTTATTTAAAAGAATGGATCTCCTGAATTAAGCAACGTTCGGCTTAGTGAAATTTGTCTTAAAGTGTCTTATTTTTCACTTTAAGACACTTTAAGACACTTTAAGAAAAATTGACTTTACCTGATGAAGTTTGTGAGAGTCTCCCCTTGTGTGTCATTCAACATCATGTTGTCAGCATTCATAGCAAGGATCTGTAGAAATGATAAGTTCAAATGCATGACAATAGATAACAAACTTACCTGATCTTGAAGATTAAATGTCTTAAGCATATTCTAAAAAGCCTTTGCCAATGCCACACTGGTGTGGGACTTAGGAACCTTGACAATATCCAGTAGAAAAGCCAGCATCATCCCTTTATGCTCAAGGTGCACAGTCCATGTGACAAATGCATGGTGGTTGGTCGACGTCCATGCATCAGTTGAAAAATGGACACACCCTAGGTGATCTTGAAGGAGTTTGATGATACATCCATGGCACTTCACATAAGCTGCCTTGACATCACATTGAATGGTGTTTGGAGATGGGACCTTGAGGTGGGGGTGTTCCATTGTGAAGAGATTGATGAGCTCAGGATCAGAGATGATGTTTGCAGAGCAATTGCTTTCAGTGATCCACTCTGCGATGTGGGTGCTGATGTACATGAGTTAAAGGAAGTTTTTCATAAAGATTGTGCACTTACTGGAACTCGGAGTTTGAGTATGCATGAGTAGATTGTTTAACAGGCCATTGTCCCTGACGTGCAAAAGCACTGAAGATGTCACCACTCTGGCTGGTACCAAACTCCCCCTTTAGAGCCAGATTGATGGCATCCTCACCAAAGCAGGTAATTGCATGTGCCTTGAGGTTGCCAGTCAAGGACCTGTTGGTTTTGTCTTAATAGCACTGAACACCTCACTGGCAATTCTTCGTAGCACAATGGAAGAAGTGGGAGATGCAGCTATCATCATGTATCTCAACCTTTATGTTGGGTTTGAAGAATGAATATAATGCAGACCTTCAAGTTAACTTGGCCACCTCTGTGAATTGAAATGAGTGAGATCACAAGGAAAGGATAATATGTAGATGCACCAAGTTGTTTCTTAAGGACATCCATCTCATCATCATCATCATCAGACCCAATCCAGATTAGAGTTTCCAGGTCTGGTCGGGTCTGGTTTTTGGCCCATTTTGGCCACAACTGCAACCACGACTGGTTGCTGAATTCACAGAAAGTGACCAACTGCGACCACAACTGTGGCTGACCGGTAGTTTTTACAAATTAGCATGTGAATTGCAGAATCTGAAAATGGACAGAGCTTAGTCATAGGTTCGGTGTTTGAAAATCTTGTCTTAAGTAATCACTCTACCAATATCAACAAATATAATGAATAACAGTATAATTAAAGTATAAGAAAATTAAATTACATAATTAGTTGGAAATTGTGGCAGAAATTGTGGCAGATGTGTTTGTAGCCTGGACACAAGGGAGGAAGGGGCAAATGTGCATCGTCCACCTGT
The DNA here is from genome assembly GCA_003313725.1 of Russula sp. MG48. NCBI lineage: Eukaryota > Fungi > Basidiomycota > Agaricomycetes > Russulales > Russulaceae > Russula > Russula sp. MG48. The sequence goes on along the minus strand of QLOS01001596.1, from coordinate 11,730 downwards.
GTTTCCTCCTTGCCCCATCTCATCCTCATCCCTAACGCTGAAATGACGATGTTGCTGCATTTCTGCCTGTCTATCGCGCCCCCGATGACAACTGGGCCGAGTGCCCCACCCACCAAACTTTGCCTGGATCTGGGCATCATTGGGAACGAAGCACGTGCTATCCCACAGGAATCCGCCAAACACCCGCACGAGAGCGATGACAATGACTGTTATGCCACACATGGGGCGTCGGGTCAAGCCAAGCAAGAGAGAGTCAACTGCTAAGTCAACTCCGACATGAGTGGGAGAGTAGCATGTAATAGACGAGCTTAGTTGTTGCTACTAAGTTCAGCTATCAAGTGCTTTTAGTCATGCGGTGTGGAGAGGAGATCGGCGCAAGGTAGAGAGCTCTGTTATCACCAAACTGATATGATAACAAGTGGGAGATGAGTGTGCGTAAGAAGTCAAGAAACTAAGCTGAAGCTTGAGGAATAAGTCCTCAAGCTTCTCCCTATTTATACAGACATGCCATGCCATGACGTGTCAGCGCCATGGCTCTCTTTTGTAAGCAAGATCAGTCCACAGTAAGTAGATGAGTAAGAAACATGGGGAGGTGAGTAAGCACCTCCCCACGCAAGTCAGGAATGTGGGAGTGTATGTGTCCCCCTGTGCCTTCAGCTGTCGCTTGGTGTGGGAAGGGGGACCTGGGGCAAGACTGGGAAAGTCATGTGACGCCTGGCATCACATGGCACATGATGGTACAGTAAAAACAAAGCAATGTCAGTCTGACTCGTGGCACCACCCCCCTCCTTAGGCGGGGCAGCCTTGCCTCACTGTATTCGTATCTAGTCGAAGGAGGGGTCACTTATGTCAGGCCATAGTGCATCACCAGCATTGTGGTTGTCTGGGTCGTACCTTTCCCAGGGGTTCACATCTGATGCACCTTCACCCACGCTGCCTTCCCCCTCCAGCACTCCCACAGGTGGTACTTCTCCAACTCTGTCCTTACCGGCTCCCCCCATGGCATCAGTAGTACTTGGCAATTCATCAATGGTACTATCTTGGTGGTCTCAGTCTCAGGGAGGGGCTCGCTGAGGGTGCGTCACCGATAGGAAGCTTCATACACAGCCAGGTTGTACATGGGCCATGCTCGAATCGCCGCTCAATTCTGCCTCATTTCCCAAGGAGGGGCTGGCAGGGATACTGGCAGCGTCGTTGGGAGTGGTGGGTAGTGGTATCGGGTCGCGCTGGAAGTCGTCATACGCTGTGTAGTGTTGCCACAGTTCCGGTTTTGGGCCGGATTTAACTGTAACCACCACGTGGTTCAAACCGCAACCTAACTGACCAGCACCGCTGGCAAGTCCGCAGTTGTTACGATCGCGCTGCCTTTGCGCACTGACCCAGCCATTACGTGGTCTCTGGGACTTGTGGCTGGTTACCTGACAGAGACAAGGATGGAATCAGGACCTCCCTGGGAGGCCCTACATTGAATGCAGACTGGCTACACTACGAACATTGGTATGGACATTGATTTGGACTGATTAGGAAGGAGCTCCTAGCCTCATGCTACGAGTGCATGGTTGTGGAACCCACATGGCACCTGCAGGTGCAGGCGTGCAGCACATCACATTGACACATCACAGCACGCTGAAGGCGTGTTCCCTAGGACCTAGGGTGTAGTGCAGACGTGTATCGGCGTGGATGCAGGCCGTGCGTCCTTACAATAATGGATTCTTAGCTGATTGGACACTTAAACTGACCCTTGACACCATACTATACACGCGTCCATCAGATTGAACTAGAACGCTGCCGCGCCCTTATAGTGTGTGCTCTGGACTCTTATGACGACATGGGCCCTATGCCCGGACACTTACGCGTCCCTCTTGATAGGAGCCTGACTGGTTTACTATAAGTAGTACACATTTCTGTCATGTAGCAGACAGACTTGACCTCTTCAATAATACAGCCTACTGAACCTTGGAATCCCTGCAGTGGGAAGCACCCCAAGGCTAGAACGAACCAGAACAGACCTTCAAGGACCACCAGTACACTCCGCTCTTTGCTCTATCCCTCTTTCTCCTCCCTTGTATTCAGGGAACCTTTGGTCTTGAACCCCCTTGCGCTTGTGCACTCTATTGTGCTTGCGCCACTTGTGCATTAGTGCACCTCTGTTGGCCTACATCTTGTGCCATTGCAAATAAGAGAAGAACCTTATTCAAACGTCCACGGTGCACGCAGCACTACCACGAAGCAGGACTTGGGCTGAACCAAGTCACCGATAAGCAAGTCGCTTAGAACGCCCAAGGCTGAGCGTAACAGCGGTTCGGTTCGGTCATTAAAACAGCAGTTCCCAGTTGACTCCAGTTTGCCACCAGTTTTCAACCGCCCCTTCCAGGCCAATGACCTGTGTTAACAGTAGACCATTATAGTAGACCATTATATGACTACAAACCTAAGCTGATTCCTACCATTTTATTGCACGCATAGATCAATGCATCAGCATGTATCAAAGCACACACCATCCGAATCTGAATCTGAATCCGAACCCCAACTCCCAAGGCAGGGGTAGTGTCATGAACGTGGGCGGTGCCCAGGACCCCTGCATGCCAGAGAAGGAAAACACGATCAGGTGATGACTCAAGGTCCCACTGCAGCCACCAAGACAAGGAAGACAATGGTGGCCATTCTGTCATGGTCGGCTGTTTTTACTTATTCATTGATGGTATAATATATGTTTGATTGTGAAATATCTGCACATACATCATCCCTCACACAATTTCCTCCCTTCTTCCCCTCCTTGAGTACATGAGCGGTATGTGGAGCGAGGGACATCAGCGAGGCAACATGAATACTGCAAAATAAGTGTCGAGTGTGGTAAGTTCATCCAGTGGGCAACGGTGCCAACGTACGCGTCCAGGCACATGACGATGAGCGCACTATCAGTGCAGCTGATACCATACCGTTCATGGATCTGATCACCATGGGTGCCAGTAACATTCGTGTCATCGAGTAGAACCCTATTACGTCATGAAGCCCTGTGCATTAACTTAGTATTCAAAGCTGGTTCAGCAACGACTCACCTGCTCCAGTGCCACCACAGCACTGGGGCACTGGCAGATAATTGACTGTATCTTTGCTGCCCTGCAGGACCGTGATCATGTTGAATGTGTCTTGGTGCTTGTGGAAGCACTGAGGTCAATTGAGGTACGTGGTGACCTCTTGGGTGTGCTCACTGGGGAATACGAAACATTTGAAGTGGGTATTGGACGGCATAAGATCTTGAATGTTGACCTCGCACTCGCACGCGTCAGTGGCACAGACGAGTACATATGGGAGCAGGCATTGGCCAATGATAAGATTCGCCACCATGCCCTAATATGTTGTCTCAGTTACCACAGACGGGGCATAGTGAACTGTCACGCCAGATGAAAAGTTGCTGTAGTTTTCAGGACGAGGGCCTCACCTGCGCTACAAACCATGAGAAAACTTAGCGGTTTTATGAAACACGAGCCAAATCAATTTGAGGAACATACTTGGGGTAGGCAACGATGCGCGCCTTGATGTGACCCTCTTTACCTGCCTTCACAAGCTGCATCTGTCCTCGTGCCCTCCACGCCTCCTGTTCTTTGAATCCAGCACGTTTAGTGGTATCTGAATCGTCCAGCACGTCGACAAGCATCTCTGCAAGGATCTTGTATTGTGAGGCATTGTGAGACTGTGAGTGGATCATCTGTTGGGGAGTAATATTGCGCATCGGGACTTGGATACTGGCCCAGAGCAACACTTTTGGATGGAGGACCAGGAGCAGGAGGTGGAAGCCCGTGAGCCGAAATGGCGGGAAATAAGAGGCCAGTTGTGATCTATTATCGGCGCTTGACCCTTTGCCTGGGTTAATTCCCTAGCAGGAACTGACTTCAGTCTAGCTTTAGCAGCAGTAGGCCTTCCACTTGTGGTGATGCATAAAGGAATCATGGGGGGAGACATGTCATTCTGGGGCCGTGGCAGTCGATTCCTGGATGAAGAAGCTGTCATGCCCACCGAGTGAGTGTACCTCCACAGGCAAAGGAGGGGGCGTAGGCGATGCTGGCGACTGAGGCCTTGACGGCAGGAGGTCTGTATACCTCTCGCGTGCAGGCATACTCTTGTGACATCTGATAGAGAGCTTTCCCTTGCCTTTGAGCATACACTAAGGCTCTGCAAGGGAACGCGTGAAGTCTGGCAATTGACCAGAGGAGTTGTGGTTCACAAGGGAAGGAAGGGAACCGTTCACAAGCTGAGATTACAAGAGAACAGACTTAGGGTCTGTCCTAGGCGTATAGCGCGATATAAGTACATACAGGGATGACTCAGAGGGGGTCAAGACAAGTCATGGCATTCCTAGGACGCCGCTACTAGTACAGAGTCACATTCAGTCAGCAGGAGTCATCGTATAGTATGAGTCATGGGTCCCGAGGCAGCGCATGCACAGAGGCGTGCAGATGTAGCACTAGTGGATGCGCGCCGGTTCCGATGGTCCGTCAGACCGGGTGGTAAGTGTACAGAGTGAGACGAAGGGACGCGAGTAAAGTCATGGCCCGTAGGGGGCCGGCAGTCCATAGGCAAGGTGCACGAAGTAAGGATGAAAGAAAAAGAGAAAATAAAGCATACAGAGTGCGGCGAAGCATAACAGAAGCTGTGGCATTGGGTTGCAGAGGTCGGCGCGCACTGGTAGGTGCTTTATCCACTGGTCCAGCCGCTACCTGCGCAACTGGTAATGGAATGTCCTTCGTATGACTTATCGCGAGAGCGGACCACTTGGCATTTTCATTATTTATGGCAGGTTCCATTGCTGACATCGTCTTTGCAATCAGCGTTGACTTAGACTTATGATAGCAACGGGAACTTACTTGGAGGCTTGGATTGCTTTGGGCTGGCAAAGCTGTTCTGCTTTCACATGAGATTGCTCGCATTCCAGCAGTGGGACCATGTTTGTTATGAACTGTCCTTCTGATAAGGATATCAGCAGCTTCCATTTGTCCCGCCTTGGGGCCACTCCTCATCTTGGCTACCAGCTTCCACCTCCTCGCCCATTCCACTTGCGCGTGGATGTAGTGTGAACCAGGACATCCCATCCACATTAGTATATGGATTGCGGAATGGACCTTCAACTAAGTGGCTGTGGCATCATGATTGGAGGAATTTCCTAAGGGGGTTTCCTACTGTTGGTGAGATGGGGACAGCTCCTCAAGTGCTGGAGTGGCTCCAACATGACTTGAGTGTGGGGATCTGGTTGAAACACTGAATTATCCGTGATATGAACTGCAGGAAAGGAGCATACGTGCTCGGAGCCGCAGATGGTTTAACTGCATCCTCGTTGGCAGAGCTGGATGAATGAGATGACCTGGCAGATGCACTGGCTTTGCTTCCTTCTGACCGGCACTCTGGCCCTTGATTGTCCTCCCCTCTGTTGGATAATGCACCTGTGTAATCATCAGCTCCGCTGGCCGGTGTTTCTTCAAGTCCGTCTCCTTGGAGGATGAGGGATGCAGAGATTCGACGTGAGTCTTCCCCTTATTCCGAAGCTCTACGGATAGAGGAGGAGGAGGCATTGTTGATCAGCAGCACTGGGGGAAGGAGGGCCCCAAGCGGATGAACACTATGGGTTTCATTCCGCTCTCCTTCCAAAATCAATATGCTGTTGTGACTTGTGACTTGACATGGTGTGTGCCACTGCCAGTGCCACGCGGCCCATGCATGTGCATTTCTCAAACTTACAACAGCCACCACTAATTATGATCCCACAACAGACTGCTGTCTAGACTCGAGTCACTTCTTCTGGGTCCTGTCATCCCTGATGTTATCATTAAGATCACCTTGGGTCCAAAGCGAAGAGTGACACTTGCGGTTTGCCATGGCCCATGAGCCCTTGCATGATCTCAAGATCTGCGTGCCTCCTTGGAGTCTCAACACCACTCCACGCACCTTACGTTTTGCCTATCTTATGCAGTTGCCTTACTTTGTGCCTCTTGTCTGTTAATCAGTTTATCTGCAATGCAATTCCTGTTCACCATTTGCAACAAATGGCGCTGCTGATCAACACGTGATGCTCACTGGCAGATGCAAAGCTATTTGAAACTATTGACGCATTCTTGTATCAGTTCATTCCCAGCCTAGTGGCCCTAGCTCCCTAGGGGATGTCAACTAATGTGACAGAATGTCATCTATGAGCACGCACTGACGTCACACTCCATGTGGGCATGTGGATGGTGGACCGGTCACTGGTGGTGTGCAGTTCTGTCATTAAGCCCCACTTGACCAACTTATTTCTATCAGGCCCTTTCCATCCTGTAAGCCAGTGTAAGGTGGGCATGCCCGTTGCACTCAGAATGTGCACTGAGCACTTTGGAGTGCCCGCAACGCTGATTGGGGCCAAATCTTATCTGCCTGCATCACTTGGCATCACTCCTCCTACAAGGTCATCAGCGCACCGATCTCTTCCTCATCGGAACTTGCGCAGCCCGGTTGGTGCTAAGCTCCCACTTAATGGTCCTTTCACGTCCCCTTTTACGTGTCTATCCATTAATATTGACCCACTTCACTTGGACTCCCGGTTCCCTCCTCGCTAGTGCTTCAAAGTCCAGTCCAGTCTGGTTATTTTTCCTTTTTTGGCATAACCGGGACCGTAACCGGTCCAAGAAGTTGATAAAATCTGCTGTGACCAGACTGGACTGCACAGAACCGGTTATCTGCGGTCTGGTCCAGTCCTGTAACCGGTCTCAACCAGTTTTTTCTAGGGTGCTCACATAACCGGTCAGGACTGGTCCGGATGTGGTTCGGACCAGTCTTTCATACACCTACTACACCACCTTTGTGCATTTGTCTCTCATTCTCACAAGTTGAAACTAAAATTTCATTGATAAAATATAATCTACATAAAAACCATAGTCTATTTAATGTAATGTAGCTGATGAAAGAACATAAGCAAAAGGGGATCGGGGTGGTGACACATGCCTCGGCATGGGCGCTGCGCCCGTGTGCATGGTCCCACAGGCCGGACAGGGTGGTGACGGTGATGATGCGCACACCAGCATGCGTGCTGTGCCCATGCCTGTGCGCCAACTTGCAGGCAAGCATGGGTGGTGACATGGGCCCCCGCATGAGCGCTGTGCCCATGCGCCAGGACTTGTAGGCCGGATGGGGTGGTGACAGTGGTAGTGATGTGGGCCTTGCTGTGCCCGTGTGGATGGACCAGGCCATGTATGCCGCGCTGCATGGGGCGATGGAGGCAGCGGCGGTGACAATGGTGGGATGGTGGCAGTGACATGGCGGCTGTCTCTCCACTTGTGAGCGAGAGGGAGTGGCTGCCATTCTTATGTACCTGTGAGAGGAGTCAGCCAGCAAGAAAGCGAAACAAAAGGAAGGAAGGAAAGGGGTGGGCGTGGTTGTGAGAGGGCAGCCGCAGCCGTGTTGCAGGCAGAACCCTACCTCGTGCTTGTGAGCGAGGAGGTGGTGACAGTAGCATGGCAGATGTCTCAAGTAACCTGAAAGAAGAACCACCCCCAACTCGCATTTGCAAGTGAGTGGGGTGGCAGTGATGTGGGGGCGAAACGGATAAAACCACCCCCAGCCTGCATTTGCAAGTGAGGGGGGTGTTGGCGGTGATGTGGCAGCAGGGCGTCGTCAGTGTACCTATAAGGGAAAATTGTTAGTTAGGAGGAACTATACAAACACAGAAAAGAAAACATACAAAGGGTGCCGTCCCTTGGGTTGATCGTTGTGCAGTGGTGAGAAAAGTGGGCAAGGGTTGCCACACCCAAAAGTGGCAACATTGCAAACATTGCCAAATAGTCCATGCGTGTCCAAGGGTGCAGCCACCTCCTCCCAGCAGTTACAAAAACATAATTTTAATACTACAGAGTGAATATTAAATTACACAATGCCTTTAGTAAATAAGACCAAAAGACCAGTCATGACCGGTTTGAACCGGTTTTTCAATGGTTCATGCATTGTACAAAAAATAGGTGGACTGGGACCGCTGACAGGCAAAATCGCCTGTAACCAGACTGAAGTCCGGTCCATTTTGGCTATGGTCCGGTCTGGTCCTCAGTCATTTTCCAGTTTAGGAAACCGGACCTTGAAGCACTACTCCTCGCCACGCTACCAATACAAATTTCTACATTCTTTCTGTTCCGGTTTCACTCTAACTTATTTAGGCCTGCTCCTTAGCCCTTCATACCCTTCCTTGCCATGTGGTCAAGTGGCAACTGGCAACTGTCACTCCTTTGACTTCCCTTCACCCTTACCAGCGCGGCAGCACCTGGACTTCTGTAGTGTTCGTCCTTTTCATCTCATCCTGAAATCACTTACTAATCTTCATTGACAGATAGATTACTTACTGGCTCAAAAAACTTTGTAACTAGTATGGACGCGCAGGTATATAAACCCCAGAAAGGCTTCTCAATCCCGAACCAAGCCACTGCACTATCACGCGTCCTGAGACAGTGAGACTTCTGTGTCAAAGAGCCTGTTTCGTCTCTGCTCTAGGAACTCTTTTACTCCTTTGTTATGATCTCTGGTACACTTGCTACGGTCCGGACTATCTATTTTTACCTACCATGACTCCTGCTGTGACTGATTGATCCGGCTTGGCAGGGCAGCCTGTGACCAGGCTGCGCTCATACGATACTGCCCCACGTTACTCATGACTGATACTGATACAGCACAGCCCTCTGCTGTGTGCTCTACTTACGCCATTGGCTGACCCCTACGATGACTCACAGATGTGACCTTATGTCACATCTAGGCTGTACTGCATCGCTGTTGTGACTCAGATGACAGTAGCACGTGACCCATCCTGTATGAGCCTATATAAGGGCTCTAGTTTACGCCAGTCAAGCCCTAAGCTTGACTTAGTTTCACAATCGACTAAAGTCTTGGAACCCTCACTTCGCTTCCTCTCTCAGACGTGGTCTAGCCCTCTGAGAGCAGTAAGAACTCACTTCGTCTCACACACCTTTCTGAGTCGCTGCAAGACTCAGCTCTGGAACGCGTCTCTAGATATCATCCTTATCTAGACGCCTATCTACTTCGCGTTTACTCAAAGTCACTCGTCATCCCTGCGATCACGTGGGAAGGATCACGTTACCTTCGTGCTCAAGCAACTCGCACTCAGTCACTCGCACATAGGCACGTGCTCTTGCATCACACTCATGTGACACGTCTCGCACATAGTCTCGCATCGCACAAGTCGTGCTACCGGCCCGTCGAGCCGTAACATCCTTGCTCATCGATGTACTGACTATATTTACTTTGGCTCAGCACCATCAGCACTCAGCAGTTGATCTTTGACCCCCCTCACGCTCGACCTCCTCTCTTTTACTTTTATCTCTTGAACTCTGCCATGCCTCGTGCGGCTCGTGGACGTGGTGCCAAGCGCAAGGTGGCACCACAACTTGAATGTGGACCCACCAGACCCTCCGAGTCTCCCTGCCAGCCCATAAATGCCCATAGCCAACCCTCTGCTCGAGCCACTGGCACATTGGAGGGTGTTAATAATACCACTAATGACACCCAAGGCATGGACAACAACTCGGAGCGTGCGGAATGCCACAGCGGTGGCTGTGATGTCCCTACCACCCTGGATGTGGTGCCTGCAGTAAATCAGCACCTGCCTCTGCCCATAGCTGTGGACCAAGATGATCCATTTGACGAAGGTGGTCCATTGGATGAAGATGGCCCATCAGATGAAGATGACCCACTTTGTGATACAGCAGAATCCTCAAGGTCCAACATTGCCTTCAATGCACATCATTTCTTCTACCACACTCCTGATAAGGAGGCTTGGGTGTGTAAGCAGTGCGAGTAAGTCATCCCATACCCTTAGAAGCTCGTCAACTCAACTTGCATCTACTTATCTAGATCTGCCCATAAGAAAGATCCCACAGCCTGGGCTGCCAAGTATCCGCGTAACACCAGAAAGTTCTCTTTCTCTGGGAACAATAGCACAACATCCCTCCGACCCCACATCGAATGGTTCCATCTCCTGGAGTATGTGACAAAGGTTGAGCAGGAGGGATGGCCAATACGCGTTTGATCTGTGGTTACTGCAATCAGTAAGGGGTACACAATCTCCCAAATCAGGCAAGCTGTCGTGGTGGGCCAGGACCTGTCACACCTTCCCCACCGAGGCAGTGACACTACCAGCGATGCAAACACCACTGTAGCTGCCACAGCATCCATCCCAATATTCTCAAAGACAAATTTTCAAAATGCCCTTATCGACTTTGTTGTGGCTGATGATCAGGTATTGTATCCCTCTGTGCTTCATTTGAACTTCCAAAATTCATTTTTGACTGCAGGCTATTAATATTATTGAATGCATGGAGTTTTGTCGACTGCTCCTTATGCTTCGGGAGTCACTTACAGACTCAGATATTCCTCATCGGACGCTACTCCGTCAATGCATCATTCAGAGGTGGGTGAATGAGCATGTGGAGATCAATGAGAGGTTGTCGGTATGTCAGTTCTCAAATACATTGTCAGAGCTTATATATGTGTCCCAGTGCACAATTGGCAATGTCTCGTTCACAACTGATCTGTGGTCCAATGATAACCTACGATCATTCATGGCCTTGACTGCACATTGGGTTTCCGAGGACCCAGTCACCAAGAGTCTTGGCCTGGAGAGTGCATTGCTTGCATTTCACTGGGTCTGTGACCGCCACACTGGAGAGTCTCTTGCACGAACAATTCTATATCTCCTTGACAGGTCACATATCACAAGCAAGGTATGTCATGGCGCGCTGTGCCTTATGTCGTGTTGACACATGCTCTTTAGGTTGGCCACTTCACAATGGACAATGCAAGCAACAATGAGACATGCATGACAACCCTCTCGACACTCCTCTCTGATCGTGACATACACTTTGACGCGCGACAGAATCGCATCTGGTGCTTTCCTCACATAATCAATATCTGCACTGGTCACGTCTGCAATGGCTTCAAGACTGTTCCTCTCTCTGAATTGGACCATTTCTTGATGGATCCTCCTAGTGATACTGTGGACAAATCCGCGTATCTAGGTGCTATTGCGAATGACTTATTGTGCAGAGCCCGAGAGGTCATTAGCATGATCCATGCATCTGGCAGACGGCGTGACGCATTTATGGAGACAATTAAGTCTGGTAACCGTAAGGGTTGGTATAAGTCCCCCCCAGCAAAGGTACCTGAAAATGAGCTTCTGCGTGATGTATCAACTCGCTGGGACTCTGTTTATTTCATGCTCAATCGCCTTCGTGTGCTAAGGCTGGTGAGTACATATCTCTTGCCGTAAATTTTCCCTTATCCTCACCATCCATCCAGGCTGTGGACTATTTTTTGTCACTGCTCGAACAGGTAGAACTGTCAGACTACAAGCTGGCAGATGCGGAGTGGTTTGTCCTGCATGATTTTGAGAGAATTTTGCAGGTATGTTGATATGACTATATGACCATGGTGGCGCCATGTAATCCAATACTAATTGTTCCACACCCCTCTTAATTGTGTAGATACCCCACTGTGTGCAGCAGTCAATGTCATCAGAGGGGCTTCCTCGTCTTGGCCGTGCCGTCCTGACATTTGAATTGTTCATGTGTGGGTGGGAGAAACTTGCTGCAGATACACCACACCTCAAGCTGTTATGATCGTGCTGCCTTTGCGCACTGACCCAGTCATTATGCAGTCTCTGGGACTTGCAGCTGGTTACCTGACAAGACAAGGATGGAATCAGGACCT
>QLOS01001595.1:0-17313 GCA_003313725.1 Russula sp. MG48 | reverse complement strand
CGGTTTTCCTCCAGAAGCCGATATCAAGGAAGGTTTGGACATGTCCAGGGCCATCGAGACTATTCCTGCTCCGGCGCGCCCCACCGCGCCGGTGGCTCTCCCGATCGAGAACGTGAAATACGTCGCATCGTACAACTGGGCCGACACGGAAAAGCCGACAATCGTTGTCCCAGGTCCGGGTATCCTCCTCTTGAGTCTGCTCATGCGATGTCTGAATTCGGATGTTCACGCAGGTTCACCCGCTCACTGGACTGGCTGTACGGTGCCATTTACCTTGCAGCCCGACGACGGCTCCGACTTTGTCGACCAGAACACCGCACGTTCATCCGAGTACCCGATGTTACCTCTCTTCACCGCTGCAGATGCCATACACGGCAAAAAGGCTCCAGTCGACTGGCCGACCGTGGACGTTATCACTGACCGCAACGGCCTCCGCAAGCTCCTGCGCTGGCTCAGTCCGTCCGCGGGCAGAGAGGTCCGTGACTTCCGGATCGACGTAGATCTTCTAGGGACGAAAACCATCTTGCTGAGTCGTTGGGAAGAGCGGATGCGCCACCCACCCACCGGGCGCACCTTTGGGTTCGCCTTTGAGGCTGCGACGACGCGCCCGGCGCCCGGATGTCCGAGGTCCGGCCATCATCGGGCCATCACATACGTGCGCTACTTGCATTGAGAGGAGATCCTCGAACGTACTCACGTTTTATCGTGGCAGGATATGCTCGACATGAAGATGGTCGTCCGGTTCGAGGTCGATGCCTGCCTGCCTACGGACGCTGATCCAGCGACGGCCACGAAAACCCGTGATGAGAAGCCTTCTACGAAGGAGACGACGGCGTCTGTCGATGACCTGGTGGATGCGCTCGGCAGCATGGACCTCCTGGGTTCTGCTCCTGCGGCGACAGAGGAGCCAGTGATCAACATTATCCGTGCTGGCACGCAAGTCCCGCAGGAGACCCTGGTCGAGGTGGCCTCGCGCTCGACCTACTATGTCGACCAGCTGGACTGGAACGAGCTTTACCCGCAGCTCGCGCTCTCGCAGACTCACGCATTCCGCCTGGGCGTGCACGAGCGTGGCACCTTCACGCAGTTGCGCGAATGGCAGGTCGACGGTCCCGGCTCTGACTCGTCGTCGTCATCGGACTCGGACATACCTGATCTCACTGCGCAGCGCAAAGAGATGGCCGTGCAGATGGTGCGGCTCTCACGCGTGCTGGAAGATGTGCAGGAGCTCGCGATCTCGCGTGGTCCTGGCCCCGCCGGCTGCTTCAGCCTGGTGTGCGTGGGCGGCAAGCTGCGTGCATATGGACGTAGCGACAACAATAAGAAGACCTGCCTGCCGCCAGACGTGATGGCGCGATTTGCCGGGGGCGAAGACTGAATACTGGAGTTGCAGTCGTGAAGAAAGTGGTCAATGTAATGAGGACGTGATGAGATGTTGCGGTTTCTGTACAGTACAACGCTTCTAAAATGATGACCCCGTTGGCGGAATGTTTTGTTTGTTACCGCGTCTTTCGGTGGTTGGTTGATCGAAGACGTGTGGCTTGTCTAGAACCACCAGAAGCCCCCCAAAAAAGAGATGGATATGAAAGACGAGTCTGGATGATTACGATGGCGGGATTATTTGAAATTGAATCCGTTATTACCTCCATTAATGATGCATTGATGCGTTGATGCAATGGAGGTCGGAACAGAAAAAAAGCATAGTTACGAGTTACGCAGTTACGTGTTAGTTGCGCGAAAGAAAATAAATTTCTACATCTGTTTTCTTTGGTTTCGGTTGGTTGGCGTGGTCAGGCGCGGCGTCTTCGTCGTCGTCGTAGTTTCTTCGGGGCTTCGGAGTGGCTTCGGATAAAAGTTCTCTGAAAAAAAAAGAAAGAAAAAGAGAGACGAGGGAGAAGTTCGGGGAAATTACGGAGAATGAGTCTTTTTAATGATGGCCTGACCCACTGCATTTGCCGTGCGCGCGTTATTACTGTACCTTGTCAATCTATGAAGCCGGTGACATTTCCGGGGCATACATGATACGCACGCTCACTAACTGCCCCACTTGGGGAGGGGTGGTGGCCGGCACCCGGCACGCGTCCGTCGGACGGAGGCTTTAGAAGTTGGGAATTAGACCGCAACCATATTCTGTCGCTTGAAGCCTGAATGACAAGGAGTACAGTAGTATAAGCACGATGCGATCGGTGGCTTTTGTCCCGGAACGGTGAAAGAAAAAAACTTCATGATGGATTGATTCCGCGCGACGCAAACGCGCGGGCAATTTTGAAAATTAATTGGGCCCGCTGCACAAGTTGATCGGTCGCTAGATTCATACTGTCCACGAGCGCGCAAATGAGTGCTGCGATCACTGGATCTATCTGATTGACATCGTTTTACTTCATTCCTCCCGCGCTTGCGGAAGATGTTCATACTATAAGCAAGTACGAGGCAGCGTAGCTCCGATTCGAGGGATGTTGTGTTCTGGAACGTACTTTCGCTGATTGGCGAAGGCGCCAAAGGGATCTCGTGCTGATCGCTTGAGGTAGCCTCACTGAGGGGAGAAATTCCGGGGGAAATCTGGGCGCCTTGGCCCGGTGCGCCGTAGGCTGTTTAGAGATATTCACATCCCCATCCCCGAAAACGTGCGGTATCGTATAGCTTATAGCCGATGGCGCAGATCGTGTCTTTGTCCCCTGTCGAGAAAAAGAAAAAAAAACAGAGGAATAGGAAAAGGTAGGCGCGGGACATTGTACGGCACTGTACCTACACCACCCTCGGGGCGGGGATTTGCCCGGAATAAGGGTCTTCGTCACTGAACTTGGACTAGTTCTACAGTGCTTCTCTTCAAAAGAAGCGAATGGAAGGAATGGAAGGGTACTGTAGGGCCCGGACGGATCCATAGAGAACATTTCTAACCCACGTGGGGAAGGGAAGGGAAGGGGGGGTTGGGTAATTTGGGTCGTGGGGGAGGACAAAGGCATCTGACCCTGAGGTGCAAAGATATGCACGCCATGTTAACATGGAAGGAGAAGGCCGGCCGTACTGGACCCGTGACAGTTCTTCGTGCAAGCTCTAATTTGCAGCCTATTTCGGTAGGGGGCAAGGCGGATCACACATGACGCTGGTCTATGCTGTGTCGCGATCAGGCAGCCGCCGAAGTCAGATCAAGAGTGTTCAATTCGGAAGAGAAGAGACGGGAGAAAAAAAAGTGAGGGTTGACGCAACACCGATAGGAAGGGAGATAGATTAGCATGTCGCGCTACATGGGGCAAGGGAACCTGTGACACATATTTTCCCGTCAAGGGAAAGAGGGCTAGAGCGTTTCATTGATAAGGCAAGTTCGGTGAAACGACCGAGTCGGAGAGTTGCAATGCGTCATCGCCTCGAGCCTCGAGGGTGCAAGTTACGCAATGGCTCGTCCTAGGCCACCACTACAGGTTTAGGGTGGTCGAAAACAGGACAAGAACGGCTTGCACTGGGACACCATTCGTAAGTTGAATACGATCGATAGTACCCTTTCAAAACATTGGCACTTGGCCATTGGACGATTGTAATGAGGATAGACGTTTGATAACTGAAGGCAAAAAAGGTACCCGAGTAACTTAAATGAGAACTCTTTGCACCCGATTTTCAAGCGTCAATACGAGAGAAGCATGGGTGGGTGGGAAGGCCTAGATAGGGAGGGATTATTTGGGCGCTGAGAGTATGTCTAAATTCCTCTCCAGACGTAAAAGAAGAAGCGAACGGGCTCAGTTCTGGTGCAAAATGGCAGGAAATGAAAGGGTAAGTGCCTAAAGTGGACAGATGACGCTGAGCGGGTCAAGTGTCGAGGCGAGTTGTTTAGATAAGAACCGTCGTTGTGTTTGAGGGAAAGGGTCTGGCCACGAAATAAAGACAGAAACGGTGGTGAGAGATAACAGGTTCCAGGCAGCGCAGAAATACCCTCTCTATCGCCCACCGGTCGTTCTCCTTCGCGCGGTAGGCTTCCATAACGCATCGCTCCCGTCTATGCTACGCGGTCTCTTAACCCTAGATTTAGTAGAGCCAATTTGTCGAGCTCAGCGGCCAGTCGGTTACCATCTAGTCAGAATTAAAGTATTCTCGCATCGTAACGGATTTGACTGGAGTAGCGTCCGGGATGTTCTCCATACACTCTAGCACTTTCATCTGACTAGCCTCCTGTTCTCTCAACTGCTCCTCGTTCTGTTGTTTTTGAAGCATTTCTTCAGGAGTAGTTCCATACAACCTCATCAACCGAAGATTCATCTCGTCCATTGCGTCGGGCATTCCTTGCCACATTCCCTCGTCGCGCTTCTTTGAACCAGAAGGAATGTAGCTACCATCACTGTTGTCACCGTATTTGCCACGGGGGTCAGGACTTCCGAGTTTATCATGTGTTGTAGCAACTTGAATAGTAGGTCCGCAGATTTTCGTGGACATCGTCGTCGCCTTTACAACGCTGATATGCGGCAGGACCGTACATAAATCTAGGATGACAGGGAACGGCAAATCGTCCACGTCAGCGAAGCGAGCGTCGGTATAAAGAATCGGAGTGTTGTATCGTGATGCAGCGCGGAAATCCTGGGTATACCCCGATGCCCTCACTTGGAATGCCATCGCGATTGAGCACAAAGTTTGGAGTCTAGGAGCCACAAGAAATCAGGAAAACTTCTCCTCAGTGTCACGTACTTTCAAAAACGACACCACGCTCGGACCAAATTTAGAGTGAAAACCTTTCCGTAAGAGCATACCATTTCGTACATCGTTGACATCAGAAATCTCAGCTTCTGATGAGTACAGCCTGCGGCGAGATTGAACAACGAACTGGGTGTACTAGAGTCGGATGAGGACAGCAACTACTTGAAACGGTCGTGAACGCACCGAGTCGCCTTTGGCTCTTAGGATGATGTGCGCCGCATCGCAGAAATCCTCGGATTCCCCCGTGACGACAAAAATTCACCATCTCGACTTGGGCCGAGTTCACGAAAACCCGATGAGCGTTGCGTTCTCGCGGTCGGTGTGACTGGCTCATCTAATGCCTGGTAGTCGAAACAGGGGAGTGCTCGCAGACTCTGCTGAGACGTGTAACGCCACAAAAAAGGGGTCGGGAGAAAAATAGTATGATTCACCAATGTGGGCGAACTTGGTGTTATCGTCAACAGCAGCCTCTGGGGCTCGCAGAGAGCCCTCCATCGGATCCACAAATGGCGAACATGACGAATATCAGCCATTTGTGTAGGGAAAGGGTGAGTCTATTAATGTCTTCAAAGAAACGGGGGCTTGATCAGCGTTGTGACCGTCGACATGAGCAAAGTGCACCCTACTATATCATTACTATCGCCAGCTTAATAAGCTTTACCCACTCGCCAAATCTGACGTCTCCTCAAATTCACTCCTACACCAATGTACTATAGCGGAATGTTATAATATAAGCACTGCCAATGCTCTGCATACTTTTTTTGAGCCAAAAATCTATTCATTGGAGAAATCCCATCTCGGGCCTTGAACACGCTGCCGTTGGTATTCAAGCGGAGATGGAAATTTGATCCAGACGGAATCGCAATCCCTGAAAATGACCCTCTTCGTTGGGCTGTTTCAGCGAAATTGTCGGAACCACGTTGGGGAGGATGTAGTAGTGTGCCTGAGGTCTTACTCATGAACCATGTTATTTAGTGTCGTGCAACTCACACGGTATAATCTACATCTATACTAACCATATACGGTACAGTTCTGCCGGAGATCCTAACGGCAAAGGTGTGTAAGACGTGACGGATGGTAAGTCTTACAGTACATGATTGGTGAGTGAGTGGTGGATAGTACAGTATGGATGGATAGTTCTTCAGACGCCGTTGTTCGCCAAGGGCCGGGAAAGGGGGTCGTTTGGCTTGTTTTAGAGATATGATAAGCCGGACGGAGAGTCGTCGGGGAAGGGTGAGACGGCGCCGGGCGGAGTAACTAGCGTCTGTGATGGATAATAGCAATGACGCGCGTCCAGAGTGGTTGGGAATATATACAGTATCAATCCGCCTGGGACCTCCGCTCACTCACTATTACTGCCGCCCGTCCTTGCTTCTCCCCCATCCCCCTATTAAATTCCTATACGTTCGTCATCGACACCTTTGCATTATCTTTCCCCATGCCGGATATGTCCGCTATCGCAAACCCACAACAAAGGCAGTTCAACCCATACGCTGAAAATGGCGGCACAATTCTCGCCATCGCAGGTGCAGACTTTACTGTCATAGCTGGCGATACTCGCCAAAGCGAGGGTTACAACATCCAGACTCGCTATGCCCCCAAGGTTTTCCGACTGTCCGTCCAAAACATACCCTGCTCGGGTTCTTCCCCCTCACCCCCCGCTGACGCGTCGTTTCCCAGGACCGACCGCGCTGTCCTTGCCGTGAATGGCTTTGCTGCAGACGGCAATATGTTCGTAAAAAAGGTCAAGCAGAGACTCGAGGTACGCTCGCTTTGATGACTCCTCGCTCCTTTGTTCGGCTGAAATGTTTCCATTCCGACAGTGGTACCGACACGCCCACGCAAAGGATATGCCTCTCCGCGCAATCGCGCGTCTAATTCAAACAATGCTTTACGCCCAGCGCTTCTTCCCTTATTATGTCTACAACATTCTCGGTGGCATTGAAGAAGACGGTAAGCTTAATGCCTCTTTTAACCCTTGCCACTCGGGCGGTCACTGAATGTCACCACGCAGGTACCGGGGCCGTTTACTCATTTGATCCCGTGGGATCGTACGAACGCGAGGCTTGTCGTGCAGCGGGAGCTGCGCAATCTCTGGTGCAACCTTTCCTCGACAATCAGGCAAGTATCCGAATAATTTCCATTACATATTGCGGCATTACCTCTCCGCCCACAACCCGCTCTCTCCGACCTCTCGCCGACTATTCTCCGTGCACCATGTTAACTCCGGTTTTCTTAATTAGATTTACTTTAAGAACCAGACACCTGCGCAGGGCTCGTCACACCCGGCGCACTTGCCGTTGCCAAATGTTCTCTCTATCGTGATCGACTCGTTCACGAGTGCAACGGAGCGTCACATCGAGGTGTGCTTCCATTTCCCATCCTCATAGATGAGCGCATCGATCGTGACCGATACTCCAGGTTGGCGATGGTCTGGAGATGTACATCGTTCTCGCAAAAGGACGGGCTTTACCTGACGCGGTAACAAATTTACGGCCACAGGAACTTCCTTCCGCGGGAGACGGGGAGAGGGTATTCGTACTGAAACGAGATTTGAAGAAGGATTAGTTGTGTATAATAACCACCCATTGGCACCTTGGGATGGACCATCCCGTTGCAGATCATGGTATTGCTTGTTAATGTAATTTTTTTTTTGGTGTTTTGGCATCTATAAAAACAATAAAAAATTTCATTTCGCGGTTGTTTGTGGCAACGACGCCGGGCCGGGCCGGGTTGTAAAAGATCTGTTGCTACGCGCCGGTGCTTTCCATCTGCCTGCGCTAATTGGCGAGGAAGCCCAAAACAGGAACAAACTGAACACACATTCGCCCACTTCTATCATCCTCGCTTCACCGTCCTTCCCGTCCTTCCCGTCCTCCCCCCAGTCGTCCCCCTCCCCCGTCGCCCAGCGCGCTCCCCTAGAGACCATCCCCCCACTCTTTCCTTTCCACTGGCCCACCTAATGTCCCCTTCTTGTCCCCACCTTTCCCTTTCCTATATGCTTCTCAGTTCTCTTACTTTCCTCCTCTTGGCGCCCATTTCTGCACTAGCGCAGATAACCTACGACCAGGCGCATAATGCCACACCTATCGTCGGGACATGGACCTCAGGTTCCAGGCATGTCTTAACTGGACCTGTGCGTGTTTTTGCCCGCTTGCTCCCACTTTTCATTCACTCATGCGGGTCTGACCAGGGTTTTGTAAACCCCCTCAATCTCACCTTCGTCTACCCCCAGACGACAGGCGTTTCTTATTCATTGTGCGTTTGTTTCCTTTTTTTTTCTCAGAGCTAGGGATTGAGTCTCCCTTGCTCTTTATAGTACAGAAACCGGATTCTATGAGGTTGCACGATACCGGATGTACGGCAACGGTGCGCTCCCCAAGATCCACTACTTTCATATCTTTCTCTAACACACAATTCCTGCAGGTTCATCACCAAATTGTATCACCGGTGTTATGAACTGGGCTCATGGGACGTATACCCACAACTCGAATGGCTCCATGACATTCTTCCCTTTCGGCGATGGCTTCCAGCAAATCCAGGGTGCCTGTTTCGCAAACTCTGACTTTATAGAGATATACAACGACACGGAACTTTACCAGTCATGGCAGATTTTTATGGACGCAACTGACGGGCCCAAGCTCCATATGTTCCAATTTGACGGATCGCCCGTTACACCAATGTTCCATTATTCCCAAACACCACTCATGCTCCCCACCCAACAACTACGCAATGTCTCCTCTCCAACAAAAGTCGCAAAACGCGCGGTCACCAATGGCACACCACCAATTCGCCACGTTGCGGGCATCGCCGCCGTTGGTGGGCTGCTTGGCAGCGTACTCCTCGTCTTGGCCTAGTTGTGGTGGTGGTGCAGAGACGCGCTGCGCAGGTTGGAACGGAGCCGGGCGGATGCAGAGCAGACAATCACGGACTTTTGGAGCAGACATTTGTCAAGACCCTATAAACGCACACAGTGTAGTTCTTTTACTCTTCAACCACATTTACCCTCGCCCCATTCATACCCAATCAGTTGGAAGAAACACGCCCGTTTGTTCCAACGTTCACCATCTCTACATCCACGTACATCGCGATCTGGTGGCCCGCATTCGCAGCGCTAAGCGGCATCGACGTAGGCAGCATTTTGGGGGGGCTTTTGACCCTCTGTTTACCTTTTTTTTTTTCTTTCTCATGCTCGAGCATGCTGTGATTGGGGCACGGTGCGTTGTTTTGAGTACATTACTTTTATCAGATCATTATCTGGTTTTGGTAAAGACACAGTAGCCTAGTCTTTTAGGCAATGGAAGACAAAAGGCGACAGAGGTCTTGCTGTTACTTTTCATTGGCGTCTGTTGATCATTAGATGATTGAGGGATGAGCGCCTTTTGGCCAATTAGCAAGTTGGAAGATTGCTTCGATGAACAGATTGAAGTTTATTAGTCTCTACTGTAGTGCCATCACAGTGCATATAGGCAGCCATTGGCCCGTCAGTCGGTGCATTGGCCAGACGCCGACTGGTTTGTCAGACTTGACGCTTTGCGCTTTGCGCGCTTTCGTATATGTATGACACGTGGTTGGGTTGTTTTCAATGAGGTCAATCCTCTCATGGCTGCCGCAGCGACTGTCTGCGGCTGCACATGAGTCCCCTAACAGCGTGATGACCTATTTCTTCTTGAGAAATAGTTCGTTATCCTCGGCGCGGTGCATTGTGGGTATTGAGTGGCGAAAAATGAAGAAAATACGAGTGGAATCATTAGATCCGGAACTTGGAACCAATCAACAATCAACTATTACGCGCCTGTACTGTGTACAGTTACATTAGAATACAATCAGTCAACGGGTGCGGCACGAACTTTTTTCATATTGTGACGTTAGAAAGCTCTCGTGAGCTCATCTTCGGCGTAGATGAGCCGTGGGCAGCGGCGGGATCACATCTACCGGTACTTTTAGTACTACTATCTCCCGAGAAAACCCTCGCGATCTATTGGTTTACATTGGTGTGTGGGTGGAGAGTCCAATCCGGCCGCGGACGACCTCGACCCGGAACAGGCTTACTGTAGAACTCTGTGCTAGTTGTAACTTCTGCACATTATGTATAGAAGAAGCTAGTGAAGTAAAAGGTGCCACAGCGTGGGGCCTTTCTCTAACTGAAACGCGGAGAAGACCCCAGAGGGAAGGGGAATGACTGTAGTTTTTAGGGTGTGGTGCACCACAATTTTAGGAATGGTTTCGGCTAGATTAGAGTACTGCGGGTACGTCTCCTCGGTCACTAACGTAAGGAGGCTCCTGGGCCTGGGCGGGTGACTTCAAGTTGGTGCACACCTGCCGTAGGAAGTGGACGAGTTCACATATCGTAAACACCTAATAACCCGCGATGCTAGTAGGACGATGACTGCATACCATCTGACGCACGCGCGTGACGAAAAGAAGAGGAAGAACAGCTCGATCGTGCCACTATCGTGCGACCCATAGAACAAGAACCCAGAACCAGAACCAGCTGATAACACCGTCTCAAGAGAAACGCACCCGCGATGCAGCCAGATGACCCCAGACTTGTGCCTGTAATGACGCACCTGACCGCGCTTCGTTCCGTCCACGGGACTGCCGCCAAGCGTGTTGTGGTACGCAGCGCGTTTCTCGACCTTCAAAAGGAAGCCGAAGAAGTCTATCTCCGTTGCTCGGGTTCGTTCCTGCGCCGTGCTTGTACGCTCGCGCGGCGATTTGCGTCCTATCGTCGTTCTCCTGAGTGCGCGTTCCGGTTGTCACGAGCGCACGCACACACGCATGCACGCACGCACGCGAGGCGAGGCGAACAGATCACATGGAATGGATGGATGTTTGGAGGATTGCGCCCGCCCCTTGACGGATTAGAGCCGCTTCTCGAGTCAGGACGGGATTCCCCGGAGGACAGGCCCTCATCTCATCGAGCACGGTAGGGGTAGGACTGAAGCGAAGCGAGTTGAGATGGGTGGATGTGACTTTGTCCGCGGGTGCAGAAGCGCAGCGTCGCCCGGTCTGTCCCTCTGCCGTATCCCCTTTCGACTAGAATCATGTTGTCACGAGCGCGCCACACCCCCTGGAGCGCAAGCACTTCTAGATCTGTGGCGGCGGCAACAAGGCTTCATCTCGTGCCAGTTCCTCGCGAATTCAGGAACTGCCCTGGCCGTTTCCTCCCCCTTCTTCCTACTTGGTTCTCGGCATTTCTCACATTCAACTTTAGCGATTAGTCCTTTCCCTTTATGAACTCGTGATTTGAGCACCCCATGCATGAGCTTTCGTCTCGAAGCGAGCGAATTGAACGTTCGTGTAGTACTACTACACGTTAGGCATTTGTCTGTTCGCAGATCGGGGGCCAAGACCTTGTTTGTTTTTGGGCGAGCGCATTTTGCTGCACGCGTAGCCCGGAGGTAGGTCATCGAGTACAGAAGCTTGGCCCCGTGCGTATGGCGTAAACGTAAAGACCTGAGGTTCTGTGCCCGTTGCCGAGCGTATGCCAATAGTTGCCGCGACTTTCTCTGGAGTACTGTCACAGTAGCGAGGTTTTTCCTTCGTCCAAGCGAGCGGCCCTTGCAATTGGATTTTCTATGTCTCCATCTTCGATCTGCCCTTGTCTTGTGATCGACGGATTCGTTTTATTGCACCCGATGCGACTGGGCCACGGTCGTATGCATCAGCCGGGTTTCTGCGGCGTGGCTATTTACACAGCCGGATATGTCAAGTGGCTCATCGAACCTCTATGCCATAATCGCAGTAGGCAAGGAACCACTAGAGTAGAACGCAACGGAAACCCGTCCGGGTTCAGATGTGGCCCGATGAGCCCTACCTCGTTCAATTATAGGGTGCCTCCGGTGCGGTGATCGTTGAGCATGTATAGCATGCTCACAAACTGGCAACTGGACTCACACGGTCGTCTCGCACTTGGGATCACACCTCCTATTCACCGGTTTCATTTTAGTTGCCGCCAGGCGGCGGGGAATGACAAAAAGAGAGAGGAATAATGGTTGAGTACAGTACTGTACAGTAGTAGCACGTTGCCAGGGTCAGGGCGCTCCGAGTCGAGTCAGAAACCAAAATTAAAATCCTGCTCGAGCCAAGGTGGGGTTCATACAGTACCTCCCGAGTCGAGTCGGACTCGGAGGGGGCACACGGTACTACTGTAGTATTAGTATGTACTCCCGTGAACCCCCGAATTACGTTTATGCCAACTTTGCCACACAGCTCAATGTCATAGTAAGTTATTTCCGCGGCCACGGCCCCCCAGCTAGTGAACGAATTGGGCAATGTGGATGAATCAATTATTCAACCTTTTCTTTTCTTTTCCTTTTCCTTTTCCTTTTCTGTTTTTTCTGCGGCGGCCTTCATTCTTACCCGGGCCCCGAGTTCTTCTTGCTTCTCTCGTTCGCAAAGTTTGGTATGTAGGTCCATCTCCGCGGCCCACTTATTATACCCAGGAATGCAGACTGCCCTGGCTGTCTTGGCAGGTGCGCCGGATGAGGATAGATGCGGCAGTGCGCCGATGGCTTCAAGCTTACGGATCAGCACCGCATGATACGTCTTCTTTTGTGGTCATACAGTACACGGGACAAGATTACCCGGACGAACGTGCTTCGACCCCTTTTGAGGGACACTGGTCACTGCTCCTCTCGTAGGGCGTGTATTCTCTCGGGCCTAGATCTTAGATGGCCCTGTGTGTTGTGATGACCGCGCGATCCCCAACCATTGTCACTAACGCCGTCGCAAGCTGACTGACTGCGCCTGTGTCCAACTTTGGCGAATGCTAGGAGGCGCGCCTCGGAAGTTCATAAGTTATTATCGTCCAACAGGTGCCGAGCGTAAGGAGTGACCTAATGATCGGCCTGGCCCTAGCACCTCACATGCCACTACTGAACTACTCCCATAGCCACGAAACCGTAAAACAAGGGGATGTTTGGCGCCAAGGTATCCCGCGTTGGTTTAAGGTGGTGGGGTGTGGAGTGTGAGTGACCCTTGGGCCAGACCGTGGAGCTCTCAGAGGAATTCGCGCCTCCGATCGTCCTTCCTTCTGTCGTTCCCAATGTGGTTTCGGGAAGCGCCGTGCTTGCACGCACGTACTACAATTCTACGGCCTTTTCACCTGCAAGAATCTCTGACGGGCTGAGGACTCAGCGAATGTGTTTTTAGGCGTCCATCACTTGAACGTGTAACCCGGACACCTTAAAAAGGCGATGTTCGTAACTGCATGAGGAACATTGTGTTCTGGAGCGCGCTAAGTAGCTGTTCAATGGGACATGCACCACGTGGGGCTGAGAAATCGGGCTTGCTGAGGCGCTGGGAAGAGTTTAGATGAATTTAGCGAGAGGGTCGAGGGGTCGAATTGTCGATCATGTGTGGTTTCTTCTTTCTTGGAGAGGGTGTGCCACTGCTTTTTAGATTTTGGTGCTTCTCCGTACGTAGGAAGCCGGTCTGACTTCCCGCTGCTCGTCCAGCTCTCCGTCGATTTTTTTTGTTTCTCGTATGGCTGTATGCCAGGTAGTCCAGCACAGCGTCAGCAGTGCTCCGGTCGTGGCCCCGATTTGACTCCGATTGCACCGCTTTTGCTGGCTGCTTGGCTGTTTGCGACTGGCAAAAAGAAGTTCCGTCAGAAATTTCCATCTCGGCAACGCGTAAGGTCTATGAAAGAGTCCCTCTAACTCCGCTTCGTAGATAGTGCGCAGGCCCTGGGCAGTGGAAAGAGCGATTTAACTTGCCAGATCTTTCTGTGTAGATGAGTATGTTCTTCTTTGCGCTCCAATCCGTTTGTGCCGCATTTCCTGTTTGAGGGGATGAAGATCCCGAGAAGCATCGAGCGGAACTTCGGTTGCGCGCTGGTACTGGGATCTTTCTGTTGGGCGCATACCCGTATGTGTGTGAGGGGGGCTCAGATAAGAGGCAGGCCATGCCGATGACGGCTCTATGACACCATTTGTCTAGCGCGAGTACTGCGCGAAGTGGCTTGGCATGTAATTGATGATGTCTGTTGGGAATGTGCATAGTTTCTGCCAGCGCACCAGCTCTTTCCCACCATTACGGAGCCTTTCCCGCACGCGCCATTGTCCCATCGGCGGAGTGGTGCACCACGTCTCCGGGTTTCGCTCATAGAGTACCCGGGGAAGGTCTATGTCGATGGCCAAATGTCTCAGGTCTTGGGGGGTGAGCCTCTGCGCGGCTCGTCCACACGCAAAGACCCCAGGCAACCTTTGACACCATGCATTTCCCGTAATTACTTCCGGTGGTTGGATGTGCTACTTGAGCTGAACAAAAGTGCGCCCTCGGGGAGTAACAATGAGCCGCAGATGGCGCGGACACCAATTCAAGCGGCCGAACGCAAGCCTGCGAGGTGTATCCGTTGATCGCGGGTATGGATGCGGTACATTCTGCAGGGTTCCAGATGTTTCCGTTAGGATCATATGTCCCCGGGCTCTTTGCGACTTGGCAACTTCGCAGCTCTGGGTAGGGTCATCATCTAGCCCTTCGGGTATACGCTATGCGAGAATAATGCGAAATTAATCCGCGGAAACTGGTGGCTGGGTCATCGTTGAAGAGCCACTCTATTAATTTCTTGGAGAACGCACAGACCTCCGTGCTCTTCGCGCAGGGCATCTGTTTTTAGGGCCACGTCAAGGGTCATTGACGTGGAAGGATCCGAAGTCAGCGGGTAATGTGTAGTTTGTCAGGGGCGGATGAGATGCAGGCACAAGGGGCCATTTCTCGGGCGCGTCGGCTCAGCACAAGTTACTCGTGCCCGGTAAGGGGTTGGTTAAAGTTGTGCAGCGCCTTTCATGACGAGTCCGCAAATCAGTACACCAAGGATTTGGGTTGCATGTGTCCTGTGTACCTTTGTATCGGATCTTGTTGCTGCTTCTGTGTGACGAGGCTGAGAATACTGTACTGTACATGGTCACAATCAATTGACGACGAGGAAGGAAAATGAGTAGAGGGTTCGTGGTTCTGACAACCACGCGTATGGACGAACGGAGCTGGAGAGGTTCAAACACTTGGATTTTCTCGCGGAGTTTGGAGGACGTCCCGTGGACGATCTGATGGGATTCGAACATGGTAAAGTCGCGGCGGACTAGGCACCTTCGAATAACGGAACAGGGTATCGAGTTACGTATCGGAGGAGCGGAGTGCGATTGAGAACGCCACCGGAGACCGGTTCATGATTTACCCAGTTAAGTTATGTGCCAAGTCAGGAGGTTTCTGTGCTGTTGTGATTCATGTAGCGGAAGATCGAAGAGAATGTGACTGGGGCGAATAAGAAGAGAAGCCTGAATGGATCTGGGGAAATAGACGCGGACATGTTCCAAGGAGTACTATGGGCAGAGGATGGAATTTAGCGGACGATGCAATGTCTATAGAGCCTGAGTCGGGGACGGAATTGAGTCACGATGGGTGGAATGATGTTGACAGCCACAGGACAGAAAGAGAAAGGGATACGACGTGGCACGGCCAACACGGACAAGGACACGGGGCTCGCTCGACTCGATTTATAAGGTTTACCTATGGGGTTCAGACGAGACGAGACAAGCCGAAGATCCGAGGGTTCCCAGTACTGTAGTTCTTTCTTCATAGAATAGAATAGAAGAGGCATAGCTCTCCTCAACCTGGTCACGGTCAAGCGCCCAAAGGATGATTCATAAGAGACCTGGGAAGATGAGAGGAGACAGTGGGAATTGTCAGCAAAACCCTGAACCTGAACCTGAAATGGGCCAAGACTTGTTCCTCTTTCTCGATCACCACTTGATGCACCAACACACTCACAACACCCTCCAAACAGACTCTCAAAACTCGTCTCGTCTCTCTCGTTCTCGTCCTCCCATCCCCAGTATCCTCACTACAGCTGGGGATAGGGAGGGCTCTCATACCCATCACCCCTCTTCCCACCATCCCCTTGACCTCTCAGACGACGTCAACCAGAAAGTTTCTCAAAAACTTCTCGCTCAAGATACTTTCCATAATATCCCATCCTCCTCCTCCGCCCCACATATCCCCACTTATGATGGCTGCCCCCCCTTGTCCCCCATCTTCCCTTCCCTCGACCAGGGCTCCATCTCCGTATCTCCTGCCGCCATGTTCCTCTCGTCCTTCAGCCCCGCTGTCTCTGCTGCTCCCTTACCCGACGACGAGGGTGAAGAAGTCGACGGTTATAAGCTCGGTAGCATCATCGGCTACGGAGGTTTCTCCACCATCCGACGTGGCTTCTCCCCTTCTGGCGGGACCGTCGCAGTCAAAATCGTACGTCACTCCGACCTAGCTTCGCAAGCTAACTCTACGCAAGCTCGTGCTCGCCTTGAAAACGAGGCATCCATATGGAAATCCCTCTCGCACGAGCACATCCTCCCTCTCTTCCACTACGTCCACACCCCTTACGCCGACTTTTTCTTCATGCTCCTCTGTCCTGCCGGTACACTCTATGATATTCTCAAACGTGACGGTCGTCCCGCACTCCCCCACGATGACGCCGGCACGATGTTCCGCCAGGTGGTTCGCGGCGTTCGATACCTCCACGAGCAGATGGGCCTTGTCCATGCCGACCTGAAGCTTGAGAACGTCCTTGTTGACGAGATGGGCGTATGTCGGATCGGCGATTTTGGCATGACTCGTAGCTTTGGCGGTGACACCGATGACGACGATCCGACCGTGCCCTTGCCAGACCCATACTCACTACGCAGCCGGTACTCGACCCTAGACTCTCGTAGTTCTCTTCGAGCGTCCTCTTCACTTCGCACTCGATCACTCAGGTCTTCTGGCCACCTCTCACTCTTGCATCCTCAATACTCACGCCCCCGTCGTCGCGAGTCGACTCCCGTCTCCACGCAAGCGCTCGCACAGCCCCCCCATCTGCATGCCGTCTACGAGTTCCCTCCGGGCTCACTTCCTTATGCCGCACCCGAGCTATTGCGCACACCAGATGCTGAAAACCCCTATCGCCCGGATCCTGCGCAGGACGTTTGGGCGCTCGGTGTCATGTTGTACGCGTTGCTCACTGGTGGTCTCCCCTTTGTTGACTCATTTGAACCTCGGTTGACCATGAAAATCTTACACGGTACTCCTCACCTTTCCGTCTAACGAAATCATACCACTGACCGACCCTTACTAGGCGCCTTTGAGATGCCAAAGAATGTTGGTCGGGGTGCTGAACTTGTACTACGCGGGTGTCTAGAAGCATCGGCGACTCTACGCTGGACCATTGCAGCTCTTGATGACGTTAGTTGGTCCGTCGGTTGGGGCTCCGACGCTGACGACTCGTTGTCCGGAACTGCAGAGAGTGAGCTTGACAGGATCGTTCATGAGACCCACGCGCATGCACAATGGCCCGCGCCGTGCTCAAAGTCCTTTGCACCTTCTGTCATTCCCATGCATGATGCCGCAAGCGAAGATGCGGTGCCGGAGCTCGAAGATGATGCCGAACCCCCGCGTGGCACGTTTACGCGTTCCACATCCTCTCGAAGTCGTAGCACGGGGACGGGCCCTTTCTCCCCATTCACGACCGCTTGGTCAGAAATTGAGATGCCCTCTGTTGGCCCGCCGGAGCTCACGCTCCCTGGCACACCGGCGCGCTCGCTGCTCGAACGCCCACGTGGGCGCCACGTAACGAAGGGGCGCGATGATGAGAGG
>QLOS01001594.1:1907-14384 GCA_003313725.1 Russula sp. MG48 | reverse complement strand
AAGGGTCCGGTTCTGCAAAGTTCGGTCCGAACCAAGGTTCAGAACTGAACTTTGACACCACTACGCAGGTGTCGTGCACATTTGTGGGGTACCAATGGCTGTGGCCTCCACCCGCCACGCTCCCCATCATCCCAGGTGCCCCTCGTGGTGCGGGCGTCGTGCTGCACATCCGCAGGGTCCCAGATCCCTGACCGGCACTAGCATGGCTGTGGCCTCTGCCCGCCACGCTCCCCGTCATCCCGGGTGCCCCTCGTGGTGCGGGCATCATGCCGCACATCCGCAGGGTCCCAGATCCCCCTCAACCGGCACTAGCACTGGCATGTGGCTACCAACGCTCATGGCCTCTGCCCGCCACACGCCCATGGCCTCCACCCGCCACGCTCCCCATGACCCCGTCAGCCTGGGTGCCCCTTGTGGGGTGGGCATCATGCACATCCGCAGGGACCCAGATGATCCAGATCCCCCCTCCACCCTTGACCTGGCACTGGCACCAGCACATGGCTGCCCAACGCCCACAGCTTCCGCATGCCATGCTCCCCGTCACCCCGGGCAGGCGTCCCTCATGCCACGCACAAGCCAGGCATGCAGCATGTCAACGATGTGCCTTCGTGCAGGTGCTTCTCAGATCTGAAATGTTGTGTGCATCGGGAGGCATGGCGACGGCGCGCTGGTCGCATCTGTCAGGATATCTATATACTTGTATCATTAGTACCATAATACCATTCCCAATACAGACTTTTGAGTGCCCAGGTACAGGGACAATTCACGCGTGTGCTACAGCTCTCAAAAGTACTACATATCGTCATTTCCCCTTTCTGAATCACAGTCAACAGTATCAAATACTGTGATCAAATCGTCCACATACTGGCCAGCCTGATGGACTGCCGCAACATGCCCATTACGGTACGCACTTTTAAGGATCTGAAGAGCTTCGAAGACTTCTGTCGACAAGCTGCTTTGATGTGCAGAACCTGTAATACCTCCACTGCTGAAGGCACGCTCAGATGGTGTTGCAGAACCTTGAATTGCGAGGTAGTCTCGTGCAATGCGCTTCATGGTGGGATACTTGGTGGTGGTCTGATGCTGAAGAATCATTAGTAAATATGCCAGTCTTGTTGAAAAGGTTGAACGCACCCCCCACCAGGTGATGATGTCGCTTGTTGGCTCAACACCTGACTTGAGGTAAAGTTTGAGCTCATCACGAGGACTCCCGGTTGCTTTCTCTTCTTGTTGGAACAACTGTACTGCATCAAGTAAGAAAGAGCCACCATATCGAGCTGGGGCGGAGATTGATGCATCTGCTGAAGATATTTACATATGGGTTAGGCTTGGGACACCAGTAGACTCATCACTTGCGGTGTCACTTGCCAAGGCAGGTACCACTTTTGCATCCCGAGGATTCAGAAGCTTTCAGAGGGACATAATATTCATCAAACTAATTAACCATGAGTTCAATCAGCAACTATGAAAGAACGCAAAGACGAAGACTTGCCACTTCTTCTAACCTTGCCATCCCTGCCGCATACTGTTTGGGTTCCCAACGGCGATGACAATACAGATCCTTGACATTTGGGTCAAGAACTAGAAGATATGAGTAAAGCGAGCATATGAGATGCGGAGCAGCATACTGAGACAAATGAAATATGCAGCTGATGTCTGATCAACTTTGCGATACCACTTCTTGAAGCTTTGAATCCCCTCAATGATGGCTTCCTTGACGTCACGATACCTTGGTTGGTCAACCATAGACTCCCAATGCTTGATGAGGAATTCCAATGAGGGGATTATCCACCACATGGTAGGCGTGCGCTCATTGGAAAATGTCTGTTGCATGTTTGATGGTTCCTGCCGCATCCACAGTCAGTGTCAGAACAGAATCCAGACGATAGGATACAAGAGAATCGCATGCGGAGAACCTCATGAATAACCTCCAGTCTATCCCAATCCTTCTTTGAAAGCTGAAAGTCGGCATAGCTTTGATCCTTTGGCAAGTCCGGAACTTTCTCGCTGGCATCAGCTAGGAGCATGAATTGATCAACACCCTGCAAAAATGTCAACCAGTGAGCCGAAGCATTGAGTTGGGAGAAGAAACCACAATACCTTTCGCAACAACAGCAGCCTGTCAAGAAATTTATAAAGTGATGCCCATCGAGTGCGGATCCATAGAAGAAGTTCAAGGGGTTTGACGCCAACTTGAGCACATGACGATTTGAAGAAAGTTCTTGCCTGGGGTGACATCCGAATCTGATTACAGTTAGCTCACTTAGCTGTGATTGTTGTGGGGTGGAAACGGAGTACCTGTTTGACAAGGGCAAGCACCTTTCCAAGAGAATCTCCCAATGTAAAATCATCGTCGTCATCCGGGTCCTCCATGTTGTCTATATCTATCACGGCGAGAGCTTGATCAAAGTCATCAAGGTCAAGCTCGCCATCATCTTGGGCTTGGCGCAATGCAGCTTTTACCTTCTTCTGAATGGAAATGGGAGACGCAGGTGCGACGGCTTGGACAAAGTGTTTCAAAGCAACATGAAGTGAGTGCTCCATGCACCTGAATATCTGTGAGTCCCACGCCCGTTCCATTACTGATGATAAACCAGTGTACACACAGTATGTCATGCTCCTGAGCTGTCCACCCTTCGTCAGCACTATCAATATTCTTTCCAAACTCGCATATAGTGGTCCCATTGACGGCGGCACCATCACAGGTAAACCACCCAACCTATGGTGGTGAAGGGTCAGCTGTCGTCACATTGGTAACTGGATGCTCACCTTGCCGTCCAACCCATAGCGGCTGACTGTACACGTTAGGATTGATGCGATGTTCTTACCTGTGTGTCGGCCTTCAATTGTTTCAAAGGCCAGTTGTTCTGTTTTGAGCTCCCAATCGTTCGGTCGGTCTGCGGGGGCATCAATGTAATGCCCTGTGATCGACAGGTAAGGGTCGCCAGGCTGCGATGTCCAGGCATCAAACGTGAAAGAAACCTTGCAAGGGAGGTTCTAAAAATGTCAGTCAGAACCACTGCAATGCACCAACAGGTGAACATGCATACCTTCAGCCTTTCCCTTAATATCTCTTCTGCAAGGTGAGCACGGTGCAATATTTCAGCACGAAGGGTGTTGCGGTGCGGTATGTCCTTTTCTCTAAGCCCAGGTCAGCAATATTTGATAAGCCGCCGGAAGCTTCCACATTCTATTAGACAGAATGCCTAGAGGTGTACTCATGATCAGTTGACAAATGGATCATATGCGAAAGAGGGCACACCTCATCTTCACATACAATGAGTTCGATAATATAGTCGAGAAGGCCCTTGGTGGTGAATGGTGGCTGTTTGGGCTCGCGTGTGACAACTGAGTCCAAACTACTTTGGAGCAGTCTGTCGAGGTAGATCTGTTAGTTAATCGGTTTAACTTTGTTAATGGCTACCTACCCATCACTGGATTCCGAGGTGACCCTCGACAGTGCATGCGTGTTATGACATCCCTTGCCGTCTGTAGCCAAAAGCCAGACCGGTCCGCAGTGCCATCTGGACCACCGTGCCACCCAGGCCGCCGGCCCGTTGCCCCGAGATTCAAGTGCAAGCCCTTGGTGTAGAGCATTCCGCCAAGAGGATACCGGACTTTGCTGTGACGGAGATCTCCGGCGGAGATCTCCATAGATGCGATATGACTCACAATGACTCATACTGATTCAATAGTGGCTGATGACTCCACAGCCTAGACCGTTCCAGACCACCTTCACCTAATGCTGGGGATTCCCCTAGGGATTCCCCCTTGTTGCCACTTCTATTCTTAGCTTATGACTCACCTTGCCACTTTGCCCCACCTTGCCCCACTATGCCTAGACTCACGCTCCACCCTATGTGGAGCAGTATGATACAGCCTTGCGCTCCACTCTGTGGAGCTACTATACTTAGAACCAGTACCAGCCTGCGCCGCCTGAGAGATTCCTACTATACATAGAAGCGCCCTCATGTATATAAGGTAGCCAGCTGAGATGGATACGCCCCATCTCAGACTTAGTCGCATATCCACAGTGTATTTCCACTGAATACCTAGTCGCCTTGCCACCTCCTGCCTAGTCTGCCAGATCCCCTTGAGTAGTCAAGCCTCTTGGGTCACTCCTGCTTCCCTCTCCACGCCGATCAGAGTCTGCTGCAAAAGACTCTGCTAGATCTTGTGTCCACTTAGGGAGCCACATTGGTAGTCCCTCTGTCTGATGCTTGCCCTGCTATTCACGTGACCAGCCACATCACGCGTCTTACCTCTAGTCTCACAATCACGTGACGCCTCACGTGATCAGCTTAGCTCAGTCGACCATGTGCTTGCCCTTGCACGTGCCTCAAGATCACACGCTTGCCTTTGTGTGTGCGCCTCGAGATCACTTGGCTTGCCTTTGCCTTGTGCTGTGATAGCCCGGCTTGTGCTTTCGCCACGAACGACCCGTGGAGTCGTAACATAAGTCTGAGATCCATACAAGATCTTCAAGAGGTTTGCCACCCTTAGAAGCCTAGCGCATGCCCCGCTACCACAACTGGAAAGAAGAATACCCACTGCCGCCAAACAAGAACACCTTCAAGGTGCTAACCTCACCACACGCCATCCCGTTCACCCCTGGTGCTGCCAAGCACGAGACATGCCAAGATAAGCACGCCCGCCTACACGCCTACTTCTGTGCCAGCCAGTACTGCCCCCACCACCAATAGCCGTCATGTCCAGCCGCACCCGCGTTAAGTCCAGACCGCAGGATCGCCCATCGCATCTGCGATTCCCAGAGGACTACCACATCGTCCACCGCCGCGGAGGACCCAACCTCCCCCCACATGTCACAGGCCGCGCCATATGGCGCACCAATGCCGGTGTTGGCATCACCACCATCTGAGACCCCATGAAGACCTACCAAGGCTACTGGGCCAACGACAACACCAAGACCGAGTCATGGGCACTCAAGTTCAATGAAGAACTGAACGCCTGGTTCCCCCTCTGGATCGTCGATGGATCAACATGGACCGTCCAGAGTATGCAGATCGGCCCCAGCCACGCCGAGGCCATGGGCCTAGGCCGATACACCGACGAGGAGCACGCAGCTATGATCGGGCTGCCGCCCTCAGAGCCGCCAACCCCGATCGAACAAGACGCCCCACATGCCAGTGAGGGTACCCCCACGCATAGCCCTGCACGCACCATCAGGGCCCTGTCACCACCACCCGCCTACCAAAGGGAGCCTTCGCTCCCATTCCAGAACACTGACACTCTGCCAACGCCCATGGGTCCAAGCCCCATTGCGCCGCCCCCAGGCCACGTGAGATTCGCGCAGCAAACGGAGGAATTGCCTGTCCCTGTGCTGGAGCATACCGTCGCGCCGGTCCCTGCTGAGACCCCAGAGCAAACGGTTGAAGAGTCCATCCCTGCAACGCCATCCGCCATCGCCCTTGGAAAGCGACCAGCCCACGCCATACGCCTATGGACGCCACGTCCCATGCTACCACCGCTGACCACCACCACGCCCGCGCTACAAGCCATCCTAGCACACACCATTGCCCCCATGCCAGTGCCACCACCGCCACCGCCAGTCACACCCGCCGCGCCAGTACCAACAAATGCACCTGCCACCTCAGGGCACGCCCAAATACCGAGCGGAGGAAGATGCGAAGGGAATGCCCCCAACATCTTCAAGGGAGAGAGGTCCCAGGCCAAGACCTTTCTCAGACAAGCGAGGATCTTCAACATCCTCAAACCCCTCAACAACCCCTATGAGCGCGTCGCCTGCGCTCTCCTCCACATGAAGGGACCACTCGTGGACCACTGGGTCGCCAGCCACCTCCACGACATGAACCAGTCCCACCGCCCTTACGCTGACGAAGGGTACTGGACCGAATTTGAGGCTGCATTCACACGCGCCTTCCAGTACACCGGAGAAGAAACTGAGGCGCTTCAAGAGTTGGAAGCCCTCAAGATAGACCTGCGATCGCTTGACGAGAGTATTGCGAGGTTCGACACCCTCGCCCTCCACGCCAACCTCACCCGCGCCAACCACGGAACCATCGCCAGGTTCCAGAAAGCCCTCCCCTACCACATCGCTGCCGCCATCATGAAAAGGGAGACAGAGCCATCCTCCCTCGACGAATGGCAAGATGCCACGCGCAAAGAAGTCCAGCGCGCAGCCCTCGTCACCGCCATGTTCGGAAATGAATGCCCCCACTCGCCCCGCCACAGCAGCACGTCCAAGACGACGTTAAACTACAGCACCTCTGCAATGAGGTTAAACTACCCTACATCCCCTACCACCACAGAGTCCACAATGACTCAAAACTATCCTAACTCTCACACCTGCCCCGACAGCCCGACATCCGAGGATGCCGAGGAAGAAGAGTCCGAAATGACGCTAAACTACTCAAGCCAAGAAGATGGAGAGATCGCCGCTCTCACGTCCGAGGAATTCACCGTGGTAAGCGTGGTGATGACTCACACAAGACGCCTCAGCGCCAAGGCCCTGCGCCAGCTCCAAGTGGAGCTCAGGGCAGAAGCAAAGAAGCGCCGCGCCACCAAGAAGCCCCGGGTCAAGCCGACTCCGAGGACCGCCACCATCCCCCACACAGCCCCATTCAGTTATGGAGTCGCCGTCAGACCAGCCCCACAAATGCCACAAGAAGAAGGGCCAGTAGCAGTCTGGCCACAAGGTGGCCAATGGGAAAGCTGACAACTCCCGATGCATTGGGAACAGCCCCCAACCCCCATGGACCTGGACGCCGCCAGGACCCACCAGTTGCAGCAGGGACGCTGCTTCAACTGTAATAAAAGGGGCCATCGCCGTCAAGAGTGCGAAGCCCCACATCGCCCCCTCTCCCCCTCATCACGCCCCACCAGCCCTTCCCACATCGCCATGGGAAGAACCGTTGAAGAGTGCCAGCACGAACCCGTCATCGTTCGCACCATCCCCCAGCGCCTCATCCCCTACCCCCACCCCGCAGATCGCCCTCCATCTCAGCTGGCTACCTTATATACATGAGGGCGCTTCTATGTATAGTAGGAATCTCTCAGGTGGCGCAGGCTGGTACTGGTTCTAAGTATAGTAGCTCCACAGAGTGGAGCGCGAGGCTGTATCGTACTGCTCCACATAGGGTGGAGCGTGAGTCTAGGCATAGTGGGGCAAGGCGGGGCAAAGTGGCAAGGTGAGTCATAAGCTAAGAATAGAAGTGGCAACAAGGGGGAATCCCTAGGGGAATCCCCGGCATTAGGTGAAGGCGGTCTGGAACGGTCTAGGCTGTGGAGTCATCAGCCACTATTGAATCAGTATGAGTCATCATGAGTCATATCGCATCTATGGAGATCTCCGGCGGAGATCTCCGTCATGGCAAAGTCCGGTATCCTCTTGGTGGAATGCTCTACACCAAGGGCTTGCACTTGAATCTCGGGGCAACGGGCCGGCGGCCTGGGCGGCACGGCGGTCCGGATGGCACTGCGGACCAGTCTGGCTTTTGGCTACGGATGGCGAGGGATGTCGTAACAGTACTCCCTCCTCTAAGGGGAAGCTTCCACGCTTCATGGTTGCTTCTGTCGTTCGTAGGGGGTGGCGAAGGGGAGTTGGTACTCCCGGCATAGCCGCTCTATGGTGTGGTCTGTGGCGGCAGAGGTGAACAGTGAGGCGGCGCGGGCCTCCTGCATCGGCGTGCTGGCTGTGGGGACTACCTGTTTCAGACAGGACTTGCGGCTGGCATGGGATGATGGGGGTGTGGGGGCGCGTGTTCCTCCGAAGGAGACGTGGGGCGGCAAGCGTGGGCGGATGTCCTCAGCCTCGTGCGCTCGTGCACGGGCTAGCTGCTGGGCGCGCACTGCGGCTGCTGCGGCGCATCATGAGGGGGTCATGTGGGGGGTCGTCTTGATGCGTTGCTGGCGCATCCTTGCAACTTCTTGCGCAAGTCCTTCGACTTGCGTGGCGGTGACGGTGGGGGACTTGGGGAGGACCTGGCGCTGGTCCTGGGCGACACGGGCGCACATGGCATGTACCTGTGACATGCAGGCCTTCTTGACTGAGCGCAGCGCTGGCATAGCAGCCACCTTGGTGTACGTTGTGGGCGCGGGCCTTTTAATGCCTTGCTGACATCACCATTTCTACAAAAAACTTGCAGCCTTTCAGCCACTTTTCATTCCTTTTGGCTGGTTCACAAGTTACAAGACAGTACAAGTTGTAAAAAGACAGGAAAGTTGACAAGCTGTTAGAATTTGTAATTAGGTAATTTAGATTTCAGTGGGTACCCCATCCATCCTCAACTGATTGTACCTGACCTACCCGGGTACTCCCATGAATATCCCACACTCAAACTAGATTCCCGATGCTCCCACGCTCATACTAGATTCTCAATACCCCACGCTCCATTCCGTTCCCACTCGGGTAACAAGTTTTCACATTCACAGTCCACAAATATATTATATTATTATCCTGTCCCACAAAATATATTATTTAGTAATCTAAATTGCTTCGCTGTCGGCGGACGCTTTAATATGCGTCAGCACACGGGGGCGTTGCTCGCTGCGCCTGCTCGTCGGGGGGAGAGGCGCCGGTGCATTAACGATCGGGCACTTGAATCCTTGTCAGCGTGCAGGGGTGTTGCTCACTTTGCCTGCTCATCGGTGGGAGAGGCACCAGCGCATCAGCGGTCGGGCATTCAAATATGCATCGGCGCGCAGGGGCATTGGTCGCTACGCCTACTCGTCGGGGTTGGGTCATGATGTTTCAACCAGCACCGATGGTAGCTAAACAGTGTAGAAAGCCAGCATAAGAGTGAGGGACCCATCGGCAATGAGCAGGTCAAGCAGTTGCCCGACTGCGCAGGCGGCGGTGCTTCCACAATAGCGCTCGTTTTTACCGCGGTTGCCGACGCGACTCACGTGTTACCCCACACCACATCGACAAACCACTTTTACTTATAGTGAGTTAAATCATTTTCCTTACAACTCCTTGACGTACCTATGGCTAGATGGTCATCGAACTGATCACTGCAGCCGCTTACCTTGCATGGGGATGCATAGACAGGCTCATTGTCAGGCCACTTGAGAATTTGGTATGTTGCACCCTCGCGCGCTGTCAAACATCGCCAACTGATCTGCGTCAGATGCGGAAGATGAAAATAAAGATAGTGGTGACTTTTACAAGTCAGATACACATTTTGAGGGACGATCAGCCGGTCATCGACGAGCCCCTGCAGCTTGTACACTTGGTTTGGCCCCGTCCTCAGCCAGAGACAGCGCCGGCGTGTGATGAGGAGGAGGCTGTGGGGCATTAAAGTCATGCTCCAACCTGTACATAAAATCAGCATCATTATGCGTTGACACGGACAATTATCGTTACCTCGTTATGATAGCCTGATGTATGATAGACCGACGACTTTAAAGAGGAAAAGGAAGGGTAATTCACTACTTCTATGCTTCTGTTCTTTTTGTCTCGGGGCTAAGGACCATCTCAAGCACCTCGAGTCCCCTAAGCAGTCGGCTACATGCTCTTTTGCATTCGCACCTCACCCCTCTGCGAATTCGGGGCCTACAAGGGTTACCTTCTTCGAGTATCATCCTTATTGTTCCAGTCCTTACCGACAGCGCTTCGGTTTTTGCTTCCCTTCAGTGCATTCGTTCCCATTCACTCGCTTGCAGGCGCATCGGCTCAATGACATCAGAAAGGTAAATCACAGCCATGTTTCTAGACCACCTAGGTACTGCCAAGTGTTAAAAGAGGCTGGGGAATAGAAGAGAAGAATGCACCAATATTTTATTTTGATGAGAAGACACCCACCCAACCTACGTTACATCAATATAATTCTCTGGTATTAGTTTCACATCTACCATACCTCCCATCCAGTCGTCAGCGCTCCGATGATGACAAGGTTACATTCAGAGAGAATTGTGGAGTTTCAAAGCTACGTTAGCACGAAAATGATGTCCACTCACTATTTTTCAAGGGGAATTTTGATGCGCTTTGATGCGCCTTGGCTTTGGTCGGATTAAACCTTTGGATTAGTGCAACCAGAAAGCCACGTCCTCTGGATACGCTCCTAGCGAGCTATGAGCAAGTACGTGCATACTAGTAGATGCTAGTAGTTGTCAACGTTTGGACGTCAAGCGGACCGTGACCGGACCAGATACTAATACAGATTCGTAATGAACCAGAACTAAAAATGAGTTGATTGCAGTGATCGTTCAATTCGACCGGTCGAAAACCAGGCTCCATAAGCGGCGGTTGATCACAAGCAACGAGTGACAAAGTTGTGACCTGTGCAGATTATCCGTACCGCGCTGGATACTAGCTGTAGCCAATATTATTACTGTCAAAAAAGGACGCAATGAAGCCGGTTCAGAAACATTAATTGATTAATTATTATGCTCTATGTGGTAACACAGATGTTTACCGTATTTGAGTCAGAGTATGTGAAAAAGTGTGAAAAAAAAAGGTAAGATTCTAGGGAATGCACTGGTGATGATGTTGGTATCAAAATGAAGGAGCATGAACTTGAAAGACAATCGCAGCATAAATTGTTTGTGTTGCAGATAGAGAAATGCAGTAAGCCAAGAGTAGCAATGTGACGGCGGCGACACACTCAGACTGGCCAGAGCAACACTACAATAGGAGATGAGGGGTGTTGCATAAACAACACAGCGACTGGGGAAAATGTGTCAATAACACACCTTCGCTCCCTCACTCATTATCTGACACCTTCATGGGACTACTAGGCTGGTACAGAGCACGTTGGTTCAACGGAATTGAACGTGCTTTGAGGCTCGGTTTCTGCTCCGCGGTATGAGTACCACAGAGAGTCGTAACTTTGTTCCACCGCTGTTTGCTAAGTAGTGTGGCCGTGTAAGCATATTCTCCAACAACAGTGCCCACAACATCCTGTGAAAACAGGCCCTGGTCCACTCGTGAGCCCGTCACATGCATCAGAAAGCCACATTCGATCTGACAAGTATCAAACAGTGGAACCAATCAAACAGAGGGCAACTCACCGCAGTAGCTGCCATGGCAAGCGCACCAACAGGACGGCCGAAGTTGTGGCATGAGCCCTTGCACCATCTGAGAAATGGAGTGAGTAGCTGAATGATAAACGCTGACTCGAAGATATCGCCTGGTTCCTGGAAAGGGTGATCATGTATTGACTGAAGAAAGTGTAGAAGATTGGACGGAACTCACGATATATCCGTCATCGTCTTTGTCCAAAGTACAGTTAATGGGGGTCGGGGCTCCAAAAAGGGCCGGGCCATCACCCCTGGTTGCCCAGAGAGCGTATTTGGCGATTGCTTTGGGCTTATTGGCATATGTTTCATCTTTGAAGAATTTGCTGACAATTTTGATGCCTTGTCGACTGAAAAAGGTCCTTTTCTCGTTGAGGCGATCCTTTGCCTAGAAACAAGTTGGTCACTTGAAACACGGTATAAAGACAAAAAAACTCACCATGGTAAAGATCCGATCATTGGCTTGTACCTGATAATCCGAATCTGGGTATACAAGGTCAAGTATTTCTTGAATTACTTTGACCATATCGGCATCGATCAAGAAAGGATCAGGGGCACTTCCTAAGCGGCTGTAGAGTGTTGGTAAAAAGGTGGTTGTTACGATTTGGACCGCTTACCTGTACTTTTTCATTGCCCAGTACCCTTACCCTCTACCCTGCCACCTCTGGGCAGCTCTATGCTTACTGACCACTTGCTGTGGTGCCCTGTACCCTGTACCATGACGCGTCCCCCTCTACCCTACCCTGTGCCCATGCCAGTGACCTCATTACTTACTATGACGCACTCTTACCTACCCTTGACCCTGCTAAGTACTTATAGTGCGTCGCCTTGCCTCTATGTACCTCAGACTCGACTTCTTGAGCAATCAAGCTAGTTCTACCCGTTCTGAAGCTCGAGTTCCTCCCAGGGACTTCCCTAGTGTGACCTCGAGCCTTCACTGCTTCTCTAGGCGTGGGAGTGATAGGACTCTTTGTTCTTACCACTCCGTCCCCTTGACAAGTTGTCCCTCCTCTCTCTGGGCTCAGCAGGTACTGGTTAACTCGACCAAGTAACTGCCCGGACCAGAAAGACTGTCCTCTCGCACTCGTGTATTGCCTACACTCGTGCACTTGTGAACCACACTCCGCCTGCGTGTTCCAGGCCCTCCAGAGTCTCTCAGAAGCCTAGGCTTGGGCTAGACCAAGCCAAGACACCACTAGACGCACACGTCGTGCAGTAGGCCACGCTTGAGCCTAACAGTGGTAGACCAAGCCGACCGGGCAAACTCTGGCAAGGCATGAACATCGGAACTTGGAGTTGTCACAGAGATATCGGAGATAGGGGATGCACGTTCACTGAGTTCAGGCTTGGGGCCCTTTGAGTTTGCTAAACGTGGCTTTGATTTCAGTTTCACCTCGAGAGTAGTAGATGCCGACTGTTTAACAGTTTTCGGCTTTACTTTCATTGTGGGGATAGTGTCACCGTCATCCTCGTCTGCAC